>WNWK01002229.1:172500-220317 GCA_009830355.1 Cherax destructor
CAGCTCGCCTGTGTTTGTGTCCAGTTTACCTGTGTCTTGTGTCTAGCCTGTCTCGCACTACTGCTCCAGTTTACCTGTCTTTGTCCAACTCGCCTGTGTTTGTGTCCAGTTTACCCGTGTCTTGTGTCCAGCCTGTCTCGCACTGCTGCTCCGGCTCGCCTGTCTTTGTCCAGTTCGCAGTGTCTTATGTCCAGCCTGTCTTACATCCTCTCACTGCTGCTCCAGCTCACCTGACTCCAGGATAGCTCACCTGACTCCAGGATAGCTCACCTTTCTCTGGAGTAGGTAGAGGCCGACTCAGAGCCTCGTTCAGAAATACTTTCTAGCTTTATTGGGATAAACTCGTTGGAAGAGGCAACGTAAACCGAGAACTGGAAGACCATCAGCCAGAGGTCAACAGTCAGGTCATCAGACATTTAGCTATAAACTCTCCTCGGAGCTTGCAATATTGCGTCTTGACAAGGCTGATATCCCATAAAGATCGATCTAAAACTTCACCCACATCGCCTAGAAGCGTTTCAAATACACTGATGGCCTTAATCAGTAAAATTAAATTGTTTATAAGCGCGTTTCTCGACGAATGCTCCGGAAAATGCACCACGGAATATGGCGTTAAATTGTTATTCTCTTGTGAGTGAGAACAATTGGTTCCACTGGACAGTTAAAGCTTGTGTTAAATGTTGCAAAAAATGTGTGTTAAAAGAAAATGAATACTGCAGGTGTATATAGTATATAACATGACTCACGAAATCGTAATGACACGATTGCAAACAAACCATACCACGGGTGGTGTTAGAACCCGCGATCAGTCATAAAACTCCAGACCGTCGCGTAAGCCACTGGGCCAGCTGGCTTCAATAAGATTCATCCAACTAGGTATATTTCTACACCATAGGAAGGTTAGCATAGGCACCACTGTGTCCACAAATGCAAGTTTTTACAGACGAATCTCCCGCTAGCATGGCCGTGACGAACTCTAGCTCAAGTCCTCTCAAAGAGGGGACTTGAGTGTGGACATCAAGCATGGCTAGAAGGTCGTCCTTTCTACTGAGAGTAACACATTGTTGTCATTGTGGATATCTATTTGAACCAATTCGTCTGCAGATTAATTATAATCTTTGTATAAATTTAAAACTTTCAATACTTAAATATGTTTACAAGAGCAAGTTTGCTGTTGATATTAGTTATGTGATGACGAGGTGTAGGTAACATGACTGTTACACAAGTCTTGGTTCTGTCTTCACCTCAGAGTTAACTACACAACACTCACGAAATCGTAATAACACGATTGCAAACCATGGTACATGTGGGTTTAGAACCCATGGCGAGCTAGTCGTGAAACTCCAGGCCAGTGCGTAGCCAGCTGGCCCAGTGGCTTACCCACTGGCCTGGAGTTTAAAGACTCGCTTGCCATGGGTTCTAACCCCACCCGTACCCTGGTTTAACTAGACAAGATTATTAATGTTAAAATTCGAGGGAATTCCCTAACCTTAAAGATAATATATTTTTTTAAATATTTTTGAAGCTAATAACTCCATATATCTAGTCAATTTTTCCCCCTCGCATTTCGTAAATTGAACTAATTCAAAGTTAGAAAGTTTTGTAGTAGTTATAGTGCAAAAAAAATAAATTATGGTATTTAAGAAATATAGATAAGTTACTCATAAAGATTGTGCCTTGCAAAATTAATTTCCATTGATAATAATATAGTAGAGGTCAGCAGCTCAGTATTGCCAGCACTTAACTCGCCTTCTACGACACGCATGGCTACGAGGGACGATATCTAACCTTCCCAGGGAATTTCCAAAACAAACTTTACAGGAATAAAAACTTAAACGTGAGAAAATAAAAGAGCATGTTGAATGTAATCAGAGCTTGTAAGAATTATCTGGCACTTGACGTGTTCAGAAGTGAAAAATAAACTACCAGCGACAGCCCCCTCCCCAGAGTGCAAAACGTTTAATTGGCTTCCGTTTCACACTGGTGCGACAGGACGCTGTACCTTTCCCCATCTCCTGTCTCTGATGTATTTCCCCTCCGTCTTCTCACCTGCCTCGAGGTGGTTTGTGAGTCAGGAAGCCAGTGTGTTTCTCGTGACACTGGTGTTAATGACGTGTGCAGAGGCTCGACAACCACTGCTATGTTTACACTCACATTAACAACAACAACAACAATAAGGATCACCACATAGTTGTGTATCTTTAGATGTTGATGCCATTTCGGCCTATCTTCTTATCTCCTTTCATGCTTTTATCTCGCTTCCCATTATGGATTTGCTCTCATAGTGAACCAGTTACTTCCTTCACCTGTCTGTCCACTTATACACCACCACTTTACTCTCGTCTTTACTCCGTCTTTCCATTATCTCCCCAAATTCACTTACGTCCGTAAATTCCCCTTCACCCTTGCACCTTCCCCCGCACCCTCACTCTTGCATCTTCTCTCACTGGTCCTCCTCCTCCTCCTGCCTTTATCTTTGGCTTCTCCGCCTCCCCTCATCCTCTCACTGGGTGCACTCAGGCTTTCTGCTGGAGGTCCCCTTGTTGACCCAGAGGATTTGAGGGAGGGCAGCCTGGCCAGCTTATATCTGTTGATGTTGCTCTGCTTGTTGCTGCCACTGATGTTGCTGCTTCTGTCTGTTGTTTTCTGCTGGTCATGCTACAACGGGTTCTGGTTCAGCTATCATACCACAGAGCTGTCAAGTCCAAAAAAAATCATCTTTCAAGGTCAATGAAGATCTAAGAAGTAGAAGTTTTTCATGTCTAACAAATATGCATCATTGCCACGTGTGCTAAATATAGAAAAACAAAAACTCAGTACTACTATTTTTATTGGAATGTATAAAAACAATGTTCTCGAGTGACTCTCACTTTTGTGCTGTTGAGGTCAGCCAGAAAATATTGAAAGAAAATAAATAACTCTCGGTCAAGATTTCTGTCGTACGGTTAAGTCAACAATTTTCTTTACAGATTGAACCTGCCTGTCTAAAATTTAAAGTTTCTTCAGTCTTTCGTTTACTTTTCAAGTGTCAGTTGCCTTATTAAGATCAGGAACTTCTGCCTTAACTAAATGACACTGTTGGGCATCTCCTCTCCCTTAATTGGTTGTTGTTCTGTAGTATTCTGCTTTCTAGTTGTCTCGCACTTTAGCATTCAGTTTAGCTACATAATGATGTGGAACTTTGAGTATGGAAGCAAAGAAGTACACGATCTTCTGTCATAATATCTAGCGGCACTGATGGCTCTTTAGTCTTGGTTCCAAAGATGACCGGAATCAACCCCAGGAAGGCCACCATCTGACTTCACTTTTTTGAAGGAAATTTTCTTTCTTCCTGTGTGTTTTCGTGTGGCTCTAGTACCAGTGATTGTTGAAGCTGTCGGATTTGCCTCAAGGTCTGTCAGCGTTACACTGCCACCAGGTTCAAGATAATCATGACAGAAATTTATTAAGTTAAAAGAATGTTGTAGAGGTATACCACTCCTACATGCCATGCTGACATTATTCCCACATCCCTCAGTTTCCAGATCCGACCGGTCGGTCGGAACGGAAACCGGACGTAAATCGGGGATGATCTGTATATGCATAGTGCGTGTTCGTCGTGGTTTCTGTCGGTAGATTTTTTTTTAGTTGTAAACTGGAGCGGCCACCATTTGCAACTGGGCAATGGTGTTTCTAGCATTTGCCAAGAGTTGCTGAATGTCCAGTCCAGGCCTGGTTATAATAAATACTCACGCCTTTTAAAGTCTTTATTATGTAGCCTAAGCACATGTCCCCTGGGCACATGTGCCCTGGGCACGTCATCCAGCCTGGGCACGTCATCCAACCTGGGCACAGATTACGGCAGCGATGTTTCCTCATACAAAGAAGCTTGGCGCACATCATGTGTATGTTCTCTTAGGTCGGTCATGTGCTTCCCTCTATTGAGAATGATAAGTACTGGCTAGCCTCTTAGTGCTGTGGTATCTAGTAGGAAAGTGCTCTAGTGCTGTGGTATCTAGTAGGAAAGTGCTCTCGTGCTGTGGTATCTAGTAGGAAAGTGCTCTAGTGCTGTGGTATCTAGTAGGAAAGTGCTCTAGTGCTGTGGTATCTAGTAGGAAAGTGCTCTAGTGCTGTGGTATCTAGTAGGAAAGTGCTCTCGTGCTGTGGTATCTAGTAGGAAAGTGCTCTAGTGCTGTGGTATCTAGTATGAAAGTGCTCTAGTGCTGTGGTATCTAGTATGAAAGTGCTCTAGTGCTGTGGTATCTAGTAGGAAAGTGCTCTAGTGCTGTGGTATCTAGTAGGAAAGTGCTCTAGTGCTGTGGTATCTAGTAGGAAAGTGCTCTAGTGCTGTGGTATCTAGTAGGAAAGTGCTCTAGTGCTGTGGTATCTAGTAGGAAAGTGCTCTAGTGCTGTGGTATCTAGTAGGAAAGTGCTCTCGTGCTGTGGTATCTAGTAGGAAAGTGTTCTCGTGCTGTGGTATCTAGTAGGAAAGTGTTCTCGTGCTGTGGTATCTAGTAGGAAAGTGCTCTAGTGCTGTGGTATCTAGAAGGAAGTGCTCTAGTGCTGTGGTATCTAGTAAGAAAGTGCTCTAGTGCTGTTGTATCTAGTAGGAAAGTGCTCTAGTGCTGAGTGGGTAGGAGGATCAACACAAAGGTTCGTACGTGCACACGCACACGCACACACTAACACGTACGCGCTCGAGTGCTCTAATTCTTTCTCATTTGCCGTCTGAGGCATAGCATGTGTGGCATGAGAGATGTCACTACCTGGGATGACGCAGCATGTGTGGCATGAGAGATGTCACTACCCGGGATGACGCAGCATGTGTGGCATGAGATGTCACTACCCGGGATGACGCAGCATGTGTGGCATGAGAGACGTCACTACCCGGGATGACGCAGCATGTGTGGCATGAGAGATGTCACTACCCGGGATGACGCAGCATGTGTGGCATGAGAGACGTCACTACCCGGGATGACGCAGTATGTGTGGCATGAGATATGTCACTACCCGGGATGACGCAGCATGTGTGGCATGAGAGATGTCACTACCCGGGATGACGCAGCATGTGTGGCATGAGAATATGTGTCACTACCCGGGATGACGCAGCATGTGTGGCATGAGAGATGTCACTACCCGGGATGACGCAGCATGTGTGGCATGAGAGATAACACTACCCGGGATGACGCAGCATGTGTGGCATGAGAGATGTCACTACCCGGGATGACGCAGCATGTGTGGCATGAGATGTCACTACCCGGGATGACGCAGCATGTGTGGCATGAGATATGTGTCACTACCCGGGATGACGCAGCATGTGTGGCATGAGATATGTGTCACTACCCGGGATGACGCAGCATGTGTGGCATGAGAGATGTCACTACCCGGGATGACGCAGCGATGGAGGCGCATGTTTTGTTTAATAACAAAATTGGTTGCGTCAGTAGAGTGCTGCTACACTATTATATATGATAGTTACATTGGAGGAGGTGGGGACACCCACAGTGTTTGACTATACTATTATATATGATAGCTTTTGTTCCCACAGTGTAACTATGTATATACACAGTCATATGCCATCACACGTGATATTATTATTGTTAGGTGAAAACAGTATCATAGCATGTGATGAGTCCCGCTGGGTCTGTTAGGCTGTGGTGCAGGTAGTACCAGTCCAGGTGCCTGCTGGTCCTCGCCAGCGCTGCCTGCTGGTGGTGCACCAGTCCAGGTGGTACACGTGACCATGACCTTCACCACCACCACACTAAGACCAACCTACCTCATAACACAAGTCACGTGACCTGAGGTCAACTTGCGTTTTCATCCGGTCACTTCATGTCACTCTCACCTCACTTCCAGCCTATATATACTATTATTTTCGACCTTTTGTATGTTAGAAGTGATCCAGGGGTGAAACATTTTCTGTTAAACATGTCTAAGAGTTTGCTTACGTGTCTTTTCTAAAACCGCTTTGTCGGTATCAGTTAAAAACGTTATACAAATAGATGAGTGTGAATGTATTATTTTGCGAAGGACCTGACTGGTATGGACCAGAAGGCCTGCTGCAGTGTTCATACATCACCAGAACATCACTATTTTTAGCAGGAAGTCACTCACCCCGCAAGATTACTTGACATACTAGCTGAAGATTAAGGGGCACGTCAGTTCCCTTGTCTTCTAATATCATGTTTATTTTTCCTCTGTAATCTACCTTGTCCATAATTACTATCACATTTGCTTTCTGTTTCGTAAGGTGAAGTCTTGGATCTTTCCTTAATTCATGGTATAACTTAACAAATCTTTGAGGACAATTGTGTTGTAGAGGTCTGAGCTTTGATCAGACCTCTACAACACAATGGTCCTAGACTTCACCTTACGAAACAAAGCAAATGTGATAGTAATTATGGACAAGGTAGATTATAATGGAAAAATAAACATGTTAGAAGACGGGGGGAACTTTTAACAATTGTCATAACTAAACACGTGTCCTTTTTTTCACGAATTAATTTTACAGGCTAAGAGGTGTTATCCTACATCAGTTCATTTCAAAGCCCAGCCCTATCTGAGGTATACTACCCCCCAGGATGCCACCCACACCAGTTGGCTAACACACTCAGGTACCTACTTGCTATAAATGAGACACATATGCAACACTTGGTTATCTTTATTGAGGAAATGTTTCGCCACACAGTGGCTTCATCAGTCCAATACAAAGTAGAAAGTTGTAAGGAGAGGAGGAGTTTGAGGTAATCAGTCCCTCGGCCTGGAGTCGGTGTTCAGTCCATCAATCCTGTAGAAAGTACAGCGCATGTCCGTAGAGATGGCTTATATACTGTAGTCAGGTGAGGTGAAGCAGGAGGAGTCGGGGTCATAGTGTTACCATCCACTAGTCGAAGTAGGTCTTCGTCCAAAGGTTGGACAAGTGTTGAAGAATTCATTTGTATCAAGTGTTGCATATGTGTCTAATTTATTATAACTTGTCGGTTCTCTGAACCATTCATCTACCTACTTGCTGCTGGGTGAACAGAGACAGCAGGTGTAAGGAAACACGCCCAGTGTTTCCACCTGTACCGGGGATAGAACCACGGACACTGTGTGAGCCGAGTGCGCTACCAACTGAGCTATGGGACACGTTGATTTTTTGTACACTTCTTGTTAGTATCGCCATACTTTGTATAGCCACATGTACTGATGACGGCAGACGGTGCGGCAGGGACGCACTGCAAGGACCAGCAGGCGGCGCTGGCGAGGACCAGCAGGCGGCGCTGGCGAGGACCAGCAGGCGGCGCTGGCGAGGACCAGCAGGCGGCGCTGGCGAGGACCAGCAGGCGGCGCTGGCGAGGACGAGCAGGCGGCGCTGGCGAGGACGAGCAGGCGGCGCTGGCGAGGACGAGCAGGCGGCGCTGGCGAGGACGAGCAGGCGGCGCTGGCGAGGACCAGCTAGGTGTAACGTCCGTAAAAGTGCTCAAGTAGGTTTCTGTTTCAAGGTAAATATTGACCAACCTCTCTAAGGAAGGAAGATTGAAGGCTACATTAAATACTTACGCTCTATATCAAGATTAGTAAATGCGTATGTGATCATTCAGATTGTAAGAGTGAGATAACCTATTGACTTAGTACTCCAACCACTATCGATTTTCCTCAAGACGTTGCTTGGTGATGACTGCATTGCTTGTGCTTGGAGGGTGTTTGGGGGGTCAACGCCCTCGAGGCCTGGGCCATGACCAGGCCTCCCAAGCTTGCGCCCACCTCCCTTTTGGACTTTAGTCTTAGGTTAGGTAAGGTTTGTTAGGAAACATAAGTGTTTTCAGCTGCGGGTCTTAGTCATATGACCTGCAGCTGGAGCTTTTGGTCATCTGAGCGAGGCCTTTCGCTGGCTTACCGTTCCACCCCCTTAAAAATTAAGGTTATAATTATAACCCATTCTTTCTAAGTGTGTTAAAGGGTTTTTGCTTGTATGTTTGGTTTAAAGCCTGTCTACTTGAGGGTCACTAAGACTACGTTTGTGTGTGTGTGTGTGTGTGTGTGTGTGTGTGTGTGTGTGTGTGTGTGTGTGTGTGTGTGTGTGTGTGTGTGAAGGAATCGTGGGATACAAACTTCAGAGATTCAGTCACATTCTACTATGAAAAGTAGTCCTGTTTATGACTGTAACTTCAATCAAAGATTTTGTGAAATGTCCAGACATACATACGTCTATATACATACATCATGTATTCATACATAAATTATACATCATACATGATGTACATGCATACGTAATTATTCCTGCAAGTTTTGCATAACAAAGGGAATTATATTTATTTACCTGCAGAAGCAAAGAGAGAACCCTGCGAGGAGACAACTTCGTGGCACTCAACCATTGTTACGGATGTGTACAGTCACTTGAGAGTAGTTGATTCAAGTTTGATATTAGTGGTGTTGAAGTGCCTGTTATATCTTGCTCCCCCCTTCCCCCCCATCTCTCTCTCTCTCTCTCTCTCTCTTCTCTCCCTCTCTCTCTCTCTCTCTCTCTCTTTCCTCTCTCTCTCTCTCCTCTCTCTTCCCTCTCTCTCTCTCTCTCTCCTCTCTCTCCTCTCTCTCTTTCCCTCTCTCTTTCCTCTCTCTTCCCCTCTCTCTTCCCTCTCTCTCTCTCTCTCTCTCTTCCTCTCTCTCTTCTCTCTCTCTCTTCCCCTCTCTCTTCCTCTCTCTCTCTCTCTTTCCCTCTCTTCTTCCTCTCTCTCTTCCCCTCTCTCTCTCTCTCCTCTCTCTCTTCCCTCTCTCTTCCCTCTCTCTTCCCCTCTCTCTTCCCTCTCTCTTTCCCCTCTCTCTTCCTCTCTTTCCCTCTCTCTCTTCTCTCTCTCTCTCTCTCTCCTCTCTCTCTCTCTCCTCTCTCTCTCTCTTCTCCTCTCTCTTCTCTCTCTCTTCTCTCTCTCTCTCTCTCTCTCTCTCTCTCTCTCTCTCTTTTCTCTCTTCTCTCTCTCTTCTCTCTCTCTCTCTCTCTCTCTCTTCTCTCTCTCTCTTCTCTCTCTCTCTCTCTTCCCCCCCCGCGTGTGCGCGTTTATTTTTTACTGTCTACTCAGAGTTGTTTGGTGGGGGGGGTCGAGTCTCTGCTCCTGACTCCGCATCATAACCTTCAGTTCGCCGGTATTACCGGTTTCTAACCTATTCGTCACTACCGTACCTGCTCCTGAAGCTATGTATAGCGTCCCTCCGCAACTTTGTCGTCTACGGTAACGGCGGTAACTCTGCTGTAGTACAGCTTCCATCTGTCATCTTCTCACGTACAACTAATAGAAACTCATCATTAATGATTTTTCGGACTATTGTTTAATTAACGATTTTTCGGATATTTTCTGCTTACGACTAAAATTAAAATATTTTTATTACAAATCCATTATTTACAGTCAGAATACAAAATCTTAGATTTTATTGCACACTTCATATGATAGTGACACTAAACATGTTTTTAAATATCTGATTTCTCGTCTTTGAGTATCTTGTACGTCGTTATTGTGTCTCCCTGGTCCTGTTCTCTCTTCGACAATTATAAGTGTGTGTGTACTCACCTAATTGTGGTTGCAGGGGTCGAGACTTAGCTCCTGGCCCCACCTCTTCACTAGGTCCTCTCTCTCCCTGCTCCATGAGCTTTATCATACCTCGTCTTAAAGCAGTGTATGGTTCCTGGCTCCACTACATCACTTGCTATAATATTCCACTTCCTGACAACTCTATGACTGAAGAAATACTTCCTAACATCCCTTTGACTCGTCCGAGTCTTCAACTTCCAATTGTGACTTCTTGTTTCTGTGTCCCCTCTCTGGAACATCCTGTCTCTGTCCACCTTATCTATTCCACTCAGTATTTTGTATGTCGTTATCATGTCTCCCCTAACCCTCCTGTCCTCCAGTGTCGTCAGGCTGATTTCCCTTAACCTTTCTTCATAGGACATTCGCCTTAGCTCTGGAACTAACCTTGTTGCAAACCTGTGTGTGTGTGTGTGTTCAACGAAATCTTGCCTAATATTTTTAAGAGATAATTTTTTTTTTTTTTTCAACTACCTGGTCTCCCACCGAGGTAGGGTGACCCCAAAAAGGAAGAAACAATTTCACCATCACTCACTCCACCGTCTTACCATAGGCGCACCAATACTACACATCAAAACAGCAAATATCTCCACCTCTCCTTAAAATGATTTGCATATTGATTATGGGTAAAGGCAGCCGATTTTGTGGCTTCTTTTGAGACCTGTGCACCAACTGTAGGACTGGGCCGCGGGGGCGTTGACCCCTGGTACACCCTCCAGGTAGGGTACAGACTACGGTCACCCACGATTAGTTTCAACTAGGGAGATGCATGTGTTTGTTATCACATGTGCAGTAAGTGTCGTTTTCTCGACACTTTTCAGGACCAAGGAAAAAAAAATAAGTCTAGTAACCTTTGGTGTTGAGGCGGAAATGTTGAGGTGAGTGACGGCAACTGTCAGTTCAACACAGTTAACAAGGAGAGTCAGTGTTGAGGTGAGTGACGGCAACTGTCAGTTCAACACAGTTAACAAGGAGAGTCAATGTTGAGGTGAGTGACGGCAACTGTCAGTTCAACACAGTTAACAAGGAGAGTCAATGTTGAGGTGAGTGACGGCAACTGTCAGTTCAACACAGTTAACAAGGAGAGTCAGTGTTGAGGAAGGTCGTACCTGAGTACAACTTGCAGCCTCTTGTTCAGTTTGTCTTTGTTTTATCCAGGTCTGTCGGCAGTGACTCACTGCAGTGATGGGTCGGTGGTAGTGACTCACTGCACATACACACACACACACACGCACACACACACACACGAAGAAAGGTTAAGGGAAATCGGCCTGACAACACTAGAGGACAGGAGGGTTAGGGGAGATATGATAACGACATACAAAATACTGCGTGGAATAGACAAGGTGGATATAGACAGGATGTTCCAAAGAGGGGACACAGAAACAAGGTCAGAATTGGAAGTTGAAGACTCAGATGAGTCAAAGGGATGTTAGGAAGTATTTATTCAGCCATAGAGTAGTCAAGAAGTGGAATATAGTCTCGCAAGTGATATAGTGGAGGCAGGAACCATACATAGCTTTAAGACGAGGTATGAAGCTCGTGGAGCAGGGAGAGAGAGGACCCAGTAGCGATCAGGAAGAGTATAAAGTCAGTGTGGGGTGCATCTCAGTGTACATACTGTACAGTGTCATTTTCTTTTGTCAGAGGATCAGGAAGCAGAATTTTCTTGAAAAAAAAAATATAGTTTTAACATTGTTAATCAATAGATACGAACGAAAATTAACCTGACGTACCAATCTGCGTTACATAATTATCAGTGACCTTACCTTGCTAGAAGTGACGTTAATTTGGCTAATCCTAACCGGTCTAAGGTCAGCCAAAGGTTGGCAGTGTTACTGCAGTGATGTAATCCACTGTGAAGGTTGGCAGTGTTACTCCAGTGATGTAATCCACTGTGAAGGTTGGCAGTGTTACTCCAGTGATGGGCTTTAATATTTGATGGCTGAGTCGTCTTAAGGATATATTTGTTGTAAACATAGGTAATAATCTTGGATTTGTTGTATTGTGAAGAATAACACAATCCAACAAATAAAAGCTCATTACCTATTTTGTGAAGAATAATTCAAAGTAGGTAATAAGCTTTTTTTTGTTGGACTGTGAAGAATAACTCAAAAAATATCTTATGAGATGGTGGAATTTGTTCAAAGAAAGTTTGCCTTGATTTTCGGCTTTGTAAGTTTTTTTAATTTGCCAATTTTATCTGCAGCAGCAAATGGGGAAAGTTTCTTTAGATTGGCTTCAAACCCAGTATGCTGCTTTATCTTAGACATTTTTGTAGTGATTTTGGGATGTGTAGTTTGATAAATTTGCCAATTTTATTAACATTGGGAAAATTGGATTATCGGTGTTAATTAAATTCGTAAATGACTTGTCCGATCGGCTTCAAACCTACAACTCTAATATATCATACAGAAAGCTTTGAATGATTACTGGACTGAAGATTGAGACAATTGTGCAACATTTGGGAATCTTTTTTTTAGGAAACGTTTCGTCAGTCAGTGGCTTCTTCAGTCCATAACAAAGAATGGTGGAAAAATATCGAGTTTGAGGTAATCAGTCCCTCAAGATTAATGGACTGAATACGTCGACTCCAGGCTGAGGGACTGATTACCTCAAACTCCCTATTTTTCCACCATTCTTTGTTATGGACTGAAGAAGTCACTGGCTGGCGAAACGTTTCCTCAATTAAGATTCCAAAATGTCGCATAAGTGTCATTCTTCAACTTGTCGATCTTCTAAAACATTAATGACACATTACTGGACTTTTTAGGTGCCAGTCTGCAAAAATTCGCTTGAGTCATCAGATGCCCTTGTCTGGTATGCAAATTAGGTTCTTCAATCCATCTTTTTTCACAGGATTGCAGATAATGTTGTTATAATATGACTGTGAAAAGAAATGTTGAAAATTTTCGTTTTTATGGCTTTTTGATCGGCTTTAAACCTTAGTGATGGCGTAGTTTATTTAGAGAAAAGTTTGGATTGATTTTTGGCCGTACCAGTGTCAGTCTATTTGTTTTATTGAAATTGGGGAAAATTTAAATATTGATTTTCCTGGGATAATTTGTGAATTCTTCATCGGATTGGCTTCAAACGTTGAATGTGGATAACTTGAGAATGCAGCTTCTTAGCGGCTTCAAATCTAAATTGCTGGTGTATTCTGAGATATTGGTTTCTATGCGGAATCTAGAGAATGTCTCGCCTGATTGGCTTGCAACTTTCAACGCTGGTGTATCTTATTTACTGAAAAGTCCGAATTGGGGTTTTGCGCTGTGTAGGTGCTAATTAGTCTTTTCTAAAAATATTTGGAAATTTGCATACGATAATTTGTGAATGTGTCTGCCGACAGGCTTCAAATTTTTAATGTTAGATGCGCGTTAGAAACTTGAGCCGGAGGCTTTACTATTTCTTTTGCTTGCATTTAGGTAGATAAGGGATGACTTGTGAGATACGGAGATACCTTTCTCGTGTCACATAAGCCAGCGGAAGACCTCGGTCAGACGACCAAAAGCTCCAGCTTCGGGTCATCATATGACAAAGACCTGCGTAAGGACACGCTTATTTTGTTTACCTGGAGTGTTTCGGAGATCAACGCCCCCCCCGCGGCTCAGTCTGTGACCAGGCCCCGTGTTTTCTGACAAACCTAACATGTGGAAGGTGTTGCTGCTGCTGCTTTAAACCCATTGGATTAATCTGGTTGGATTCAGAGAAGGGAAGGATAACTCCTGTACCTTGGCCTAGCATCCCGTCATCATTCTGCCTCCGCTACCAGTACGAGGTCAGGCAGGTCAAACCACTTCCTGTAGAGTGATTGCACTCACTGATTGATCTAACTCGGTAAACACAATCAAATTACCTAGGTAATGAATTAGTGTAAGCGGTCATTGCTAGTCCCCTCCGTGTACAACCCGGAGGGGGAGGGGGAGGACATTTTCAAGTTTCCAACTCCCCCTCCCCCTGTGTCGTACGCAGGAGGGGGAGAAGGGTTATTTTGCCTCGTGGCGCAGATGACTCAGACAAAAGCTTGTAAAACCGGTCAGGCCAGGAAATTGTGGATGTTAAGGCTCGACAAACAGTCTCTCGACCCACAGGGGCGCAGGCTGAGGGGACTGAACACCTTCAGTAAAGACTTCAGGACAGAACACCTTAAAATTACGTTTCCATTTTTTTCCAACCGTAGCTTGGTTGGTAGCGCACTCATCTCGCACATTGAGGTCCGTGATTCGATCCCCGGTACGGGTGGAAACATTGGGCACTGTTCACCTAGCTTGGTGTTAGCAGACTGGTGTGTGTCACATCCTGGGGGACAAAATTAACCTAAGTTACCCGAAATGTATATCGTTGTCAGCTAGGTCTGTACAAGTTGTATCGTGTACTTGTAGAAATAATAATTATCATTATTATCTATTATCATCATCCTGAGGCGAACTCGACCCACACTACAGTGCACTAGCACCATAAATGGGTTGTGTGGAAGGGGCCTCCACCATGATGGTCACCACCCTGTATGGACTGGCTCTTAAGATAACATACACAACAAACTTTAATTTCAAGGATATATCCACGGAGAGGCGCACGTCTGTGTACATCGGTTTAAGTGACTCAACGTGTTCTTGACGGGTGGTGAACAGGTGACATGCAGCCCAAATGACCCTTTCAGTAGTCAGTAGACTTTAAGCTCGCTTAAGTGGGACAAAGTTTCTCTTATAATAATAATTTATTTCTACATGTACATGATATAACTTTCACAGACCTTAGCTGACATCAGTGATATATGATATAGAAAGCCCTTACTTATGTAGAGCACTTTGGGCAACTTAGGTTAATTTTGTCCCCGGGATGCGACCCACACCAGGGAGGGGCGTCGACCCCTGAAAATATTATTCAGGTTAGAGCTTTAGTGACTTAAAGCTAAACATTGTTATCATAACATTTAATCCAACTTGCTCTCTGAACTTTATTTTAAGGGTAAAATGTTAATATTTTTGTTTAAAATTAAAAAAATCTTGTAACTTTTTTAGGATTTTCAACATCCACACACGAAAAAGTAGAACGAGCCAGTAGGCCTACTACCTGGAGGATATTCCGGGGATCAACTCCCCCGCGGGTCCTCTCCATGACTAGGCCTCCTGGTGAATCAGGACCTGATCAACGAGGCTGTTACTGCTGGCCGCACGTAGTCCAACGTACGAACCACAACCCGGCTGATCCGACACTGACTTTTGGTATCTGTCCAGCTCCCTCTTGAAGACAACCAGGGGTCTATTGGTATTTCCCCTTATGGTTGGTGGGAGGCTGTTGAACAGTCTTGGGCCCCAGACACTTATTGTGTTTTCTTAGTATACTAATGGCGCCCCTACTTTTCACTGGGGGTACGTTACATCCCTTGCCAAGTCTTTTGCTTTCGTAGGGAGTGCGGTAAACCGCCTCTTAGAACGTGTAGATTCCAACGATGAGACTTCGTTGTTCAAGGAGAAGTGTCTTGGTGCTGGTGAAAGCCTCGTGGTACAAGGAATTAGAGCTGCCTCTCCCTTTCCTCGGATCAGATATTTCCATTTCCCCAGGCGTTATATAACCCTAAGCCGCAATACCGTGGCTGGAGTAATTCTTAAATAACCTGAGAGAAACACACACAGACTGAGGCTGGCTGACTGGACTCGCTCACTGACTCACTCGTACGTTTGTTTTGGTCTGTCCTGGAACATTACCAAGTCATGTTACTTGCTAATAGTTCAGAACGGCACGAAACGTCTGAAATTTCCTCTAACGTGTTTGTATGGGATGATGATAATAGTAATAATACTATATTGACTCTTGGTGTCCCTCCCTCAGTGTTAGATGCACAGGAGTGTTCACCTGCGCCCTGCTTTTTCATGCACAAACAAGCGTATCTCCTCCACCAGTTCAGGAAAACACTCAATCTTCCTCCTTGCTCTTCCTTCATTCCTTCCCTCTTCCGTTCTTCCCGGCATTCTCTATGCTTCTTAGATTTTCATGAACAGGCAGTAACTTTCCCCTTCCCTCTCTCTACCTGGTGGTGGAGAGCAGCAGCAGCAGCAGCAGCAGCAGGTGGAAGCAGGGGTGAGGGCAGCGGCCGGCCGGGAGGACACAAGTGGCCGGAAGTCACGTCGAGAGTTGTGGTCCCGACAGATGACTCAGCCTTCCCAGCCAGCACTCGTGTTCCACCACCCGTCACTACCACGTCTCGCCCACCACCCGTCACTACCACGTCTCGCCCACCACCACCCACACTGTCATTAACACCAGTACTGCAGGTAGCAATATTGGCTGGTGTGAGGCAGGTCAGAGCACCAACACTTCAGTACTGACTCACGAAATCGTATGAGGCAGGTTAAATACATACATAAATTCTTTCCATTGATGCGAGTTTTATCTAAGATATTTGCAGACCCTTATCCACATTTTCTATATTAAATTGAAAAAGACTACATAAGCCCCTCCCTCCCACAGTCTCCAAATTGTGGTTAACTGCTAACGGGAATAAACATCCTCTAATTCTATATTTCATGTTAAGATAACAGAAGCCTCGTGTCTACCACTGTACATCACTCGATTTCCTCGTGAGTATTTAATACTTACTTTTTTTTGTGTTCACTGTTCTTAATCTTCGTAGACAGTCTGATAGCGGGAAATAATCTGATCATTCTTGCCTGTGTGTTTGCACACAGTTTCCAGTCTTCTGATATGGAGATCAGAGCAGCGCCTTATAAATAAGGCTTTACCAGAGAGAGTTGTGGTTTAACCTTGATATTTCTCTTACCTCTTTCTGTAAAGCCAAGTATTGTATTAGTTTTATTAACAATTATGCTTTGTTGTCTTGCCTTCATATTTGTTAACCAGAGCTCGTTTGTGTCTTTGTACGTCTGGGCTGGTGAGGGTATACATATTGTGTGGTTGGTGAGGTGCTGTATATTGTGGTTATTGTCAATAATGTTGCCTTCTGTGTATGTGTGTATGGGATGTGTGGAGTGGATCTGTTTTGTGTAATCGTGGCCAGACAATCCCTTAATGGGGACATACCATATTCCTCTTTATAGGCACTTCGCTCATGTGTTAAAGATTCCATGGTTACTTTCTTCTCTTAGGATTAAGATTTTAGATTTGTCCACATTAACCAACTATCACTTAAATCATCTTGAACTCTCTTCATCAGAGTCGTTTACATACATTGAAAACAGTCATTTAAAGTGTATATACAAACTGATAAATCTTTAATTGAAATGTATATAAATTTGTAAATAAATCCGGGGAAAAATATATTCTGATCATTATGTACATAGAAAGTGCTAAAAATATCTATTATTGACAGGACTCGCAGCAATGGCTTTAAGTTGGATAAATTCAGATTCAGGAAGGATATAGGAAAACATTGGTTTGGTAATAGAGTTGTCGATGAGTGGAACAAACTCCCGAGTACAGTTATAGAGGCTAAAACGTTGTGTAGTTTTAAAAATAGGCTAGATAAATATATGAGTGGGTGCGGGTGGGTGTGAGTTGGACCTGACTAGCTTGTGCTACTAGGTCAGATGCCGTGCTCTTTCCTTAAGTGAATGTAACCTGACCTGGATGGGTCAGGGCATTGGTTTAAGCCGGTGGGAGACTTGGACTTGCCTCGCATGGGCCAGTAGGCCTGCTGCAGTGTTCCTTCTTTCTTATGTTCTTAAGTATCTTGATAGGCCTAGTGTAGGGTAGCAGGAGACCAACTAGGCTTGAATAATAATAAATTCTTAATTGTTTTGGCTTACATTTTTTACACGTCTTAGTGGTAGAAGTAGGTTCGCCGGAACTGTCCCGGCGGCCCGGGTCTTGTCCAGATGGTGACTGAGAGTAACTACCACGGTATGTGAGCCGCAGTTTAGTTCAGGTGAGAGTGACACACGCATGACCTCTCCGGCCTACACGCCGCCCACAACACCGCCAGATATCACTAGTGTTGAAGGACTTGCTACGAGACTTGAAAATGTGACATTTCCTCGGCCACCTTCGTCGTAGATGAATACAACACGTGTGCAACATTGAGTATCTTTATTGTCAACTGTTGCACATGTTTTAAGCATCTACATGTCAGTACTGTAAATCATTTTCATAATTACACCGACCTTGCGCCATCCCGAGGACAGCTGTCCTCGGGATGGTTGTTCCAGCAGTGATGGCGTAGAAGAGCGCCATCTTCCGCCTCATCTTTCTCACTTCCTCATCTTCCATCTCATCTTTATTTAGCTAGTCTTCCTCTTCAGTCTTCATCATCCTCCCCCTTGTCCCCTCTCAAGCAGGGGAAGGTACAGTAGCAACATAACACTAATTAAGGTCACACGTGCTTTGAAAGCCCTGGTGAGTCTTCTCCGAGGAAGGTGGGAGTGGTGGTGGGTGGTGGTGGTGGTGGTGGTGGTGGTGGTGGTGGTGGTGTGATTTGGACGAGTGTTTTGGTATGTTGTTGTCTTGTTGGACAGTAAAAGTTGGTGCTGCCACAGGTTCTAAATGGAATCTTGTACCTGTTGTGTAAGGCGAGGTTCGTCACTGGCTGTGGGCGTTGGTATCATGTTCTTTCCCTCTTGGTTGTTGTTGATAATATCAGTAAATATATACAGTATATATTGTTTTGCGTTTAAATTCTGAAAAAAAATTGAATAATTGAAAGTTGCGTGTGTGGTCGAGGAGCCGTGTTGTGGATATTGATCTTTCAGGTGGTGTGTCTTAACACAGCTGGAGATGCGCTTTATTTTGATTCACAGAAGTAGTCAGGATGACTCGACTCTGGGGTGTGATATACCTTGTTGTGTTGATCATTGACCCAGCACTGTCTCAGTCATTCCACAAGCTGCTGCTCTGTTACTACACGTTATAGTCATATTTATAGACATTCCTAACTTGAAGCCTTCCATTAACTTTGTTTCTGTAAATATTTGCCAGTTTAATCTTCACGTGACTTAGCCTGACCTTGGCTGTCTCACCTCTTAACGACCTTACTTGCGACTTGTGAATCTTCCATAACGATCCCAGATGTACTACAGGTTTTATTTCCAGTTTGCGAGGTTACTGGTGAATTGTTGTAGCCACGGTAATAAGATTCTTACTCTGCATGTTCACACCTCTATATGTATATTACGATCCCTTCCATTTATAGAATAGACACTGTTAACCCATCCTTGTAACGCCTGTGTATCTTTTTTTTTTTTTTGGGGGGGGGGATTGCATTGTTTACTTTGCATGTGCTTATAGATGTTTGCGGGGGGTCGAGGTTCGGGTCCTGACCTCCCCGATTAAACCACGTCGACCTGACTGAACTGGACAATATGTAGACACGAACACTGTCTATAACAGTATATCCAAACATTCCGTAGCAGCGAGAGGTTCACTAAGACAATTCCAGCACGTGATCAACAGTGACAACACATCACTGAAGGAACACAAAAGTGTAGGCAATAAAACTAGTACAGTCTGAGGGAGGAGAAATCTCTAGATAAACTGTTTGTCCTGAAGAAGAAACATAATCATCAGTCATAATTATTGCTACTTTTTTAGCCTCTTGGGCCCTACTCTTGAAACTGTGCCTCTAAAGTGAAAGTTTGCCTCTAAAGTATCATCTAACTCTTTCCATTATTTTATATCACACTTAACCTAAGTGCTTCCTAACATCATTACCACTTGTCTCGCTCTAACTTCAACCAGTCTTCCTGGTCGTCGCAGCTCTGCCTTTCAGCACTCTGTTCTTCGTAACTAAATCCAGGTTACTCTCTCCCAAGGTCACCAGGTTACTCTCTCCCAAGGTCACCGGGTTACTCTCTCCCAAGGTCACCGGGTTACTCTCTCCCAAGGTCACCGGGTTACTCTCTCCCAAGGTCACCGGGTTACTCTCCCAAGACCAGGTTACTCTCCCAAGGTCACCGGTTATCTCTCCCAAGGTCACCAGGGTTACTCTCTCCCAAGGTCACCAGGTTACTCTCCCAAGGTCACCAGGTTACTCTCCCAAGGTCACCAGGTTACTCTCTCCCAAGGTCACCAGGTTACTCTCCCAAGGTCACCAGGTTACTCTCCCAAGGTCACCAGGTTACTCTCCCAAGGTCACCAGGTTACTCTCTCCCAAGGTCACCAGGTTACTCTTCCCAAGGCGTCATCCAGTTACTCTCTCATCCGCTGGATGCAGTACCTGTCAGTTGGTTGAACTCCCCTCCCAAGGCTTGCACCAATACCGCTTGCCTAAGTACGCAGCTTGGCTAACATGCCTTGCTGAACATCGCACTGTTGCTGACTCGCCAGGACTACCAGCTTGGCTACCTCCCGGTCACCAGCTTGCTACAAGGCACCTGGCTGAACTCCAGGCAGCTTGGCTGAACTACGCCCAAGGTCACCATACGCACTTGGTGAACATACGCAGCTTGGCTTACCAGGCAGCCTGGCTGAACATCGCAGCTAGGTGAACATACGCACTTGGCTGAACATACCAGCTTGGCTGAACATAGCAGTTGGCTGCTCCCAAAGGGGTGAACATACGCATCCCAAGACATACGCAGCTTGCTGCAATACGCACTTGCGCTGAAGGTCACCAGGTTGCTAACATACGCAGCTTGGTTACATCGCAGTGCGGAACTCCCAAGGTCACCGGTTACTCCAAAGTCCGTCATCTGCTGGCTGAAATCCAGCTTGTCTCAACATTGTCGTTCGGCTGAAACCAGCTTGCTGAATACGCATGATTATCTCAAACATTGCATTGCTTTATAATCAAGCTTGGCTGAACATACGCAGCTTGGCTGAACATACGCAGCTTGGCTGAACATACGCAGCTTGGCTGAACATACGCAGCTTGGCTGAACATACGCAGCTTGGCTGAACATACGCAGCTTGGCTGAACATACGCAGATGATGTTAACTTTGCGTTTGCCTGTCTAGCTTACTTTGACTTTTGTTGGATCCTGGCAGTGACGTTTGTTGGATCAGGAACGCAATAGGAAGGAACGTAGTGAACACCTGGCTCACTATGTGCTCTCAGAAGTAGACAGTAGCGGGGTCTAAAAGAGTACACACTAAACCGAACCAGTTATACCTGTGAATATTTCCTGGATTCACCGAATCACGGCGTTGATTCACAGCCTGGTCATAGACCAGGCCTATAAAAATAGCAGAAGAAATATTACAGGAACAAAAAAAGTGTAGCAAATGTAAATTTTTGTTTTTAAAATTTCTGTCATTTTAAAATTGTAAGACTAAAGAAAAAAAAGAGCCAGCTAATCTCGCCAGAGTGCAAAACATTTAACAGCCTTCAGTCTCAGACTCCTGCTGTGTTAAAGTTCTGAGGGGAGGCTCAAGAGCTGGCTCTCAACATGAGGTGAGCGGTATCCGCACACCTTCGTACTGAAAGAGATATAAATTAATTTATCTCTTAAGCAAGTTGAATCCATTTAAACCCAGGTTCACGGGCGAGAACGTGAACCCAGGTTCACGGGCGAGAACGTGAACCCAGGTTCACGGGCGAGAACGTGAACCCAGGTTCACGGGCGAGAACGTGGACCCAGGTTCACGGGCGAGAACGTGGACCCAGGTTCACGGGCGAGAACGTGGACCCGGGTTCACGGGCGAGAACGTGAACCCGGGTTCACGGGCGAGAACGTGAACCCGGGTATGGAGGCCTTAACAACACTTAACTATATTGTTTACACTAAGCTTTACGTACTAAACTGTTTGCATATTTAACTTTATACAATAAAAAGTTCGTGTAAACAGTTTAGTAATTAAACTTGTTAAACAAACCGTTTACGCAGTAAACTGTAAACACTAATCTGTTTACTCACTAAACAAATTTCAACTTACCCGCGTTCCATTTAAAATTACTTAATAGCCGAAACAGTTACCAAAGTGTTTTTTATTTAACATTATATTTTATCATATATCAAGGCAGTGGTTCGTACGTGGGTTTGCGTGAGGCCAGCAGTAACAGCCTGGTTGATCAGGGCCCTGATCCACCGCGAGTCCTGGTCATGGACCAGGGGGACGTTGACCCCCCCCCCCCGGAACGCCCTCCTGACTAGGTTGGGTCATTGGCTTAAGCCGGTGGGAGACTTGGACCTGCCTAGTATGGGCCAGTAGGTCTGCTGCCAGTGTTCCTTCTTTATGTTCTTATGTAAGTCATCTTATTAAGGAAAATAAGATCCCGGACACTAAAGCAAAATCCTGACTTTATTTACTACAACTGTATGTGTGATGTCGCGCTACCGTCCACACGAAGGATGTGTGGTGCTTTGAAGCCTGGTCGAGGACCGGGCCGCGGGGGCGTTGACCCCCTCGGACGGAACATCCTCCAGATATACAATCAACTGACAGCTTCGACGGCAGAATGTAAATTTAGTGTCAGTCCCGGGAAGTGTCAGTCCCGGGAAGTGTCAGTCCCGGGAAGTGTCAGTCCCGGGAAGTGTCAGTCCCGGGAAGTTCAGTGTCCCTCGACGGAGAAACTTTTATATATAACAATTGTAAAACCTGTTCTTTCAGTAAGACCATGAAGGGGGGGTGACGAGGCGAGGGAGGGACTGGTGTGGGTGTGGAGGGAGGGAGGGAGGGTCTAGTGTGGGTGTGGAGGGAGGGAGGGATTGGACTAGTGTGGGTGTGGAGGGAGGGATTGGACTAGTGTGGGTGTGGAGGAGGATTGGACTAGTGTGGGTGTGGAGGGAGGGATTGGACTAGTGTGGGTGTGGAGGGAGGGATTGGACTAGTGTGGGTGTGGAGGGAGGAGGATTTGGGAGACTAGTTGTGGGTGTGGAGGGAGGGAGGGGACTAGTGTGGGTGTGGAGGGAGGGAGGGGACTAGTGTGGGGTGGAGGGAGGGAGGGAGGGACTAGTGTGGGTGTGGAGGGAGGAGGGAGGGACTAGTGTGGGGGTGGAGGGAGGAGGAGGGACTAGTGTGGGTGTGGAGGGAGGGAGGGAGGACTAGTGTGGGTGTGGAGGGAGGGAGGGAGGGACTAGTGTGGGTGTGGAGGGAGGGAGGGAGGGACTAGTGTGGGTGGGAGGGAGGGAGGGAGGGACTAGTGTGGGTGTGGAGGAGGGAGGGAGGGAGGGACTAGTGTGGGGTGGGAGGGAGGGGAGGGAGGGAGGGGACTAGTGTGGGTGTGAGGAGGGAGGGAGGGGACTAGTGTGGGTGTGGAGGGAGGGAGGGAGGGACTAGTGTGGTGTGGGAGGGAGGGAGGGAGAGGAGGGACTAGTGTGGGTGTGGAGGGAGGGAGGGAGGGACTAGTGTGGGTGTGGAGGGAGGGAGGGGACTAGTGTGGGTGTGGAGGGAGGGAGGGGACTAGTGTGGGTGTGGGAGGAGGGACTAGTGTGGGAGGGAGGTGAGGGAGGGAGGGACTAGTGTGGGTGTGGAGGGAGGGAGGGAGGACTAGTGTGGGTGTGGAGGGAGGGAGGGAGGACTAGTGTGGGTGTGGAGGGAGGGAGGGAGGGACTAGTGTGGGTGTGGAGGGAGGGAGGGAGGACTAGTGTGGGTGTGGAGGGAGGGAGGGAGGGAGGGAGGGACTAGTGTGGGTGTGGAGGGAGGGAGGGACGGACGGATAGTGTGGGTGTGGAGGGAGGGAGGAGGGAGGACTAGTGGGGTGTGGAGGAGGGAGGGAGGGAGGGACTAGTGTGGGTGTGGAGGGAGGGAGGGAGGGACTAGTGTGGGTGTGGAGGGAGGGAGGGACTAGTGTGGGTGTGGAGGGGAGGGACTAGTGTGGGTGTGGAGGGAGGGACTAGTGTGGGTGTGGAGGGAGGGAGGGAGGGACTAGTGAGGGAGGGACTAGTGTGGGAGTGGAGGGAGGGAGGGACGAGAAAGGGGAAAAGGAGGAACGAAGGAAGGAAAAGGACTGAGAGAGGGAAGGGAAGGGAAGGGAATGAAGGAGAGGGAAGGAGGGCGGCAGCAGTGGAAACATCCATAATTATGGCTAACAAAGGTATTTCCGTGACCATGATTCGTGTGTGTGTGTGTGGGGGGGGGTTGGGGGTACACTGTTTACGGTTACAGGGGTCGATTCTCAAATCCTGTCTATGCCTCTTAACTTGCCACTCTTTGCATTCACAACTCCTTAACTTAGTGGACTCTGTCGTATGTTTTTAGAACTGTGTATTGAAGGTGGCTTGGATATAAGCTGAGGTAGAATAACATTTCTTAGATTGTAACGTTTACTTGTAAAGAAAAAAAATCCGTCTTAAGGTAGAAGAGTTTGGAAGAGCACTTGACATTTTTGCAATGAACCTGCAAAAGCATATTATGTAGAATTGCAGATTATGAAGCCAGGCAGGAGCGAGGGCAGACGATGCAAAACACCGTCAGAAATGAAGTTGTCACACATTGCCACGTAACACATTAGAACCAGAGCACTGACCCGGTGCCTTCACACTTCGATGAGAGGCACACCCAAATGGACAAATTTGTCTCATTGAAGCATCTTGCCAACTTGTTTACCCAGGATTTAGACTAAAGAAATTGGTTTAACATAGGTCTAACATAGGGTTGTCTGACACAAGGTTGTCTAACACAGGGTTGTCTAACCTATATTACCTTGTCTACCCGAAACCAAATTTATTCTAAACCACTCAACCCATTTTGATAGCAAAAAAAAAAAATATTGATTTAACATCTAAAATATATATTGAATTAACATTTCATTGTAAATTTGTAGAAACAGTCTCATAGTAATAAAAAAAAAATGTATATATTAACACTGCATAAAAATAAATTATTTATTTGAGTAAAGTTAACAAAACATGTGACTGACTTGACTTAATTTTTATACTAAAACTTGAGTGAGACTTCTGGGTTTTTTCTCGTGAGCAGTTTGAAGCAGCGAGCTTCAGCTCTGAGCCATCAGAAGCTTATTTGGTTTGACCATGACCTTGGCTCATTATTGTGCTTGATCCATAATATATTCCATAATTTATCAACATTGTAATTTTTAAATAGAATTTATAAAATATTAGTTTACCAAAGAAAAGTATAAAATATTGTTGTACCCCAGGGAGCGTTCATAGAACCCAACTGAGGCTTCACGTACCTCCGGGAGCGTTCATAGAACCCAACTGAGGCTTCACGTACCCCCGAGAGCGTTCATAGAACCCAACTGAGGCTTCACGTACCCCCGGGAGACAACCCTGGACTAACACATCTTCCACCCACACCTGGTAGACTACTACCCTGGACTAACACATCTTCCACCCACACCTGGTAGACTACTACCCTGGACTAACACATCTCTCACCCACCCCTGGTAGACTACCCTGGACTAACACATCTTCCACCCACCCCTTTGTAGACTACTACCCTGGACTAACACATTTTCCACCCACCCCTTTGTAGACTACTACCCTGGACTAACACATCTTCCACCCACCCCTTTGTAGACTACTACCCTGGACTAACACATCTTCCACCCACCCCTTTGTAGACTACTACCCTGGACTAACACATCTTCCACCCACCCCTTTGTAGACTACTACCCTGGACTAACACATCTTCCACCCACCCTTTGTAGACTACTACCCTGGACTAACACATCTTCCACCCACCCCTTTGTAGACTACTACCCTGGACTAACACATCTTCCACCCACCCCTTTGTAGACTACTACCCTGGACTAACCATCTTCCACCCACCCCTTTGTAGACTACTACCCTGGACTAACGCATCTTCCACCCACCCCTTTGTAGACTACTACCCTGGACTAACACATCTTCCACCCACCCCTTTGTAGACTACTACCCTGGACTAACACATCTTCCACCCACCCCTTTGTAGACTACTACCCTGGACTAACACATCTTCCACCCACCCCTTTGTAGACTACTACCCTGGACTAACACATCTTCCACCCACCCCTTTGTAGACTACTACCCTGGACTAACACATCTTCCACCCACCCTTTGTAGACTACTACCCTGGACTAACACATCTTCCACCCACCCCTTTGTAGACTACTACCCTGGACTAACACATCTTCCACCCCCCCCTTTGTAGACTACTACCCTGGACTAACACATCTTCCACCCACCCCTTTGTAGACTACTACCCTGGACTAACACATCTTCCACCCACCCCTTTGTAGACTACTACCCTGGACTAACACATCTTCCACCCACCCCTTTGTAGACTACTACCCTGGACTAACACATCTTCCACCCACCCCTTTGTAGACTACTACCCTGGACTAACACATCTTCCACCCACCCCTTTGTAGACTACTACCCTGGACTAACAATTATCTGATCTCTTAAGTGATTGTAGGCAACTCACCCCCTCCCACACTACCCCTAATAAACGTGTTGTTTCCGACTATGTACCTGAGTTGTTTACCCCGCTGCCAGACATTACCTTCACAACACTCATGTACTTAGCTTGTTGGTAAAGTGGGTAACACCTTTGGCTACGCTTCTGAAGGACCTGGGTTCGATTCCAGCACATGTTTTCCTAAATGTTGCCCTTTCTCACCCAGCAGCAAGTAGGTACCTGGGTGCTAGCACGCTGTTGTGGGTCGCATCCTGGAGAAGAGGATCAAAGGACCCAGATGGAAATAAGCCAGGCATAGGGTCTTTCATGGGTTATCCTGGGACACTAATAATGCAGGTTTAATAATATTTCTTGTTTTTGTTAGGTTTCTTTTAACTTTTTTTCCTTTTCCATTCTTCTTTTTCTTCTACTTCTATATAGGTTTATTTAAATTAAAATAATGTAAAAGAATGAACTAAGCAGTATTGTATCTCGCTTCACATGGTGAGGATCCGGGTTCGATTCCTGGCGAAGGGGTAGAAACATTGGGCATGTTTCCTTACACTGGTTGTCTATGTTCACCCATCAGTAAAATGGGTACCTGGGTGTTAGTCGACTGGTGTGGGTCGCATCCTGGGGCAAACTGACCTAATTTGCCCGAAATGTTGTGCATAAGCGGCTTTCTATATAGTAGTATGTCATTGATGTCAGCTAGGACTGTATACCTTGTACATGTACTTGTAGTAAATAAAGATATTATTAGTATGGGTGACTTCGGTCGTTCAGAAACTGACGCATTGCGATGCGTCGTAAGGAAACCGTGTAATGTGAAGCTGGGTTGGTGTGTCGCTAAGACTGTGGGAGGGGCGAGTGTTGTGGGTCAGAACACTTGAGTTGTGTTGTGTGGCTTCCAACATGGAGGTGTTAACACTGATCTTCCTCACACCTTACATTACGTATCGTAGCCAGGCTCTTGTACACTTCAGCCAAATATCACACGCACAAAAATCCCATTACACTCGCAAATCCAACCAACCCCCTACACACATACTTCACATACTACACACACACACACTTCACATACTAGGCACGCACATACTACACACACACACACACACACAACTACATACACACACACACTACACACACATCCGAACGCACATTACATACACAAATCACTTTAAACAAAACTGACCCTGTACACACGAACTATATAAAAATCACACTACGTACAAATCACACTGACCTCTCACAAACTTCACTATACAGGTTTTTTTCCCCTTATCTACATCCAGGTAACTACACAGAGTATTAGATCATGGGAAGCGCTGGAACCATAGGGGTCATAAAGCGCCAGTGGAATGAAAGATAATCAGAGTTGATCCGAGGAAGGGTAGCTCCAGTACCTAGGAGCAAGAGCTCTCATAGAATCTAGTGACCCCGCGCTTGATTCTATCGTCGTGATGTGTATAATAACCTAGATATTTTTTCTGAGGTAAAAGGACACAAGTCCAACTAATGCGACATTTTATTATGGCAACGTTTCGTTCTCCAGGAGCTTCGTCAAGCCTGGAGAGCGAAACGTTGCCACGATAAAATGTCACAGCTGCACTTATATCCATTTACCTAACATATTGTGGGTAATTCTGCCAACATTATTACAAGATAATTCTTGGTTTGCGGTAGACTTTACAATATTTTGTCTACATCTTTTCGAAACAGGTGGCGTGGGGCCGGGAGTCTCTAGTATTTTCTTCGGTAGTGAAGTTGATAGAAGGCTCCACCGTAAGGCTACTTATATATAGTCTTCAAAGTTGAAATTGACATATAATTCAACTTTTTTCGCCAACGAAATCTTGTGCAGGCGCCTTGGTTAACAAGGACATCACGTCCAAACTATGACTTGATTACGTCACGTCGAAATTTAAGTAACTTATTCGTGTATCCTTGATTCTGTTGTTGTCCGGTGTGTTTCAGGTGGGTTGTGAAAGGTGTTTAGTTAATAGACCAGCTAGTTGATGTGGAGCACTGCCAATGTCTGGGGTGATAGGTGTCTGGCATCCCAATGAAACCATTTGCGCTGCACCCGTAGTCTGATGTCTTGCCTCAACTCGTCCTGCAAATAGTAAGATGGTTTTCGCACGCATTACAGTGCGGAAATTTCTGCACGGTCTAAACCCAGATTAAAATCGGTTATTAAAGTTGAGGTTGCCATCACCTGTATTGACGTATATTTGGAAATATCTAAGTGGAGAGTGCGGTGTTAGTGGTGGTAGTAACTTTCCTGAGGTGACTTCCAAGTCACCAGTAACGACATTACATAACTTGGCTGTGGCTTAATGTCTGGCAGTGGTGGGAAGGGAACCTTGTTCTGTTTAAACTGTGTCAACAATACTGGCAACCATATTGACTGCCTTGTAATTGCAAAACCGCGACTTCTCAGTGCAGCTCAGTCAGTATAGTTGCCACTTCTGTCTAGAGTGCTTACACAATTTATTGCTTTCTTTGATGAGAACCTCATGGCGAAGTTGTCCTGAGGCAAATTTGACTTTTCTGCTGTATGTTATAGTTGTTTTTAGGCATTGTCACATTTCAGGTACTGTAATTTAATTAGCTGCCATTATTCTCACCCCTACTCCTCCCCCAGTAATGACGTCTCTCTCCCTCGAGGGGTGCGTGCGCCCCAGGTTAGAACCAATGGCTTAGAGGAACAAGAACTGTATCTGGTTACACTGTTAGTGGTGAGGGTTAACTTTAAAGAACTTATAATTCAGACAGCAGCTGGGGCGCCTGTAGGCATCACCTGGGATAGTTACCAATCTTATTTTAGCCTTCACGGTCGAGTGGTTAGTGATTAGCATTAAGAAGCTTCTTTGTCTTTGACTATCTTTGACACTATCTTTGAAGAGTTTCGAGAGTATCTACTCTCTGAGCCCGGCCATGGGCCAGGCTCGTCTGGTGCTTGCCTGGTCAACCAGGCTGTTGCTGCTGGAGGCCCGCTGCCCCACATATCCATCACAGCCTGGTTGATCTGGCACCTGGTGAAGATATTTGTCCAGTTTCCTCTTGAAGGCTTCTACACTGGTTCCAGCCGTGTTTCGGATATCTTCTGGTAAGATGTTGAATAGTCTGGGACCCCGGATGTTAATACAGTGCTCCCGTATTGTCCCCACCGCACCCCTGCTCCTCACTGGGTTTATTTTACACTTTCTCCCATATCTCTCACTCCAGTATGTTGTTATGGCAGTGTGCAGATTTGGGACCAGGCCCTCAAGTACTTTCCATGTATATATTATCATGTATCTCTCTCTCCTCCGCTCCAATGAGTACATGTTCAAGACTTGAAGGCGTTCCCAATAATTTAGATGTTTCAATGGCTCAATGTGAGCCGTAAACGATCTCTGGAGTTGTTCCAGCTCTGCTATTTCTCCTGCCCTGAACGGGGCCGTCAGCACTGAGCAGTATTCTAAGTGAGGGAGCACTAGCGATTTGAATAGTGTCACCATCGGCATTATTTCCCTTGTTTTGAAAGTTCTCAATACCCACCCCGTCATCTTCCTGGCTGTTGTGATCTTTGTCTTGTTATGGTCTTTAAACGACAGATCAGCAGACATAATTATTCCCAAGTCCTTTACGTGTTCCTTTCGTTCTATGTGGTGTTTTGTATATAGTGTTCCTTTTGAGTTCTTCATTTTTTCCATACCTAAGCAGCTGAAACTTATCACCATTGAACGTCATGTTGTTCTCCACTGCCCATTGGAAGACCCTGCTTATGTCCTCCTGTAATTTTTCAGTGTCCTCTACCGTAGTGACTTTCATGCTTATTTTAGTGTCATCTGCAAATGATGATACAAAAGTGTGCTGGGTGTTTTTATCTATGTCTGCTATGAGGATGAGAAACAGCAGAGGTGCCAGGACAGTGCCTTGGGGCACTGAGCTTTTGACCTCGCTGATGCTGGATCTTGCCCTGTTCACTACTACTTTTTGTGTTCTTTGTGTTAGGAACTCAAAACTCCATCTGCCTACCTTTCCCGTAATGCCTATGGCCCTCATTTTGTGCGCTATCACTCCATGATCGCATTTGTCAAACGCCTTTGCAAAATCTGTGTAAATCACATCTGCGTTTTGGTCGTCCTCCAATGCCTCCGTAATTCTGTCATAATGGTTCAGCAGCTGTGACAGGCATGATCGACCCGCTCTAAAGCCATGCTGGTTCGGGTTATGTTGGTTGTGCTGGTCCATGAACTTTGTAATCTGCCGTCTCATCACTCTTTCAAAGATTTTTATGATGTGAGAAGTGAGGGCTACTGGTCTGTAATTTTTAGCTAGTGCTCTACTACCTCCCTTATGCAAAGGAGCTATGTCTGCACTCTTTAAGGCCTCTGGAATTTCACCTAGATCTAAGCTCTTTCTCCACAGAATACTAAGGGCTCTTGCTAATGGTACTTTGCACTGCTTTATAAATAAAGCATTCCATGAATCTGGTCCAGGTGCTGAGTGAGTGGGCATGTTGGCCATTTCTTTTCGAAATCTATGGGATTTGTACTAATGTCGGTTAGGTGGTCTGCGCAGCCTTCTGCTGGAGTGAAAAATATTTCTGCATTTTCTACCTTGCTGTCATTTAGTGGGTTGCTGAACACTGACTCATACTGTTCTTTTAGAATTTCACTCATTTCCTGTTCATCGTCCGTATACGAATCTCCTCTCAATAATGGTCCAATTCTACAGGTAGTTCTTAGCTTGGATTTTGCATAGGAGAGAAATATTTTGGGTTTCTTGCAATATCCTGTATGGCTCTTTGTTCCCTTTGTACTTCTTCTGTCAGGTATGACATCTTAAGTTTTTGTTCTAATTCTGTGATCTCTCGGTTAAGGCTATCTCTCTTCTGTTGCAACATAACTGTGTTTTTCAGCAATTCAGTAACCCGTTTTCTTCTCCTGTACCATCTCCTACGCTCTCTCTCTATATCTGATCTTCTTCGGGGTTTCCTCAATGGTACGTGTTTCATACATACCTTGTATGCTTCTGTATTTAGCTTCTCTAGGCACTGGTGGGGATTTAGGGTGCTCATGTCTGATTCCCATGATATGTCTGATAGCTCTTGGTTTATTTTTTCCCAGTCAATTCTATGATTATTAAAATTAAACTTACTGAACATTCCGTCTCTAACATTAGTGCTGCAGTTCCCTAACCCTGAGTTAATACTAGTTTGAACTTCTATGATGTTATGATCAGAGTATATTGTTTTTGTAACTGTTATGATCTCTGATTAATTCCTCGTTGTTTGTGAATATCAACTCGCATGAACAGAAAACCAACATTGTTGTTGTATATAAGTAACGTTGCTTTTTTTAGTGGTATTTAGTTATGATATACAACCAACGTTCTCTCAGAAGTATGAGTTGCTTGTCTCGTGTATTAAAACACACATCATTGGGTGTTGTATTCATTGAGCGCGATGCTCACACCCAACACGCCATGTAAACAAGAAGAGAGGTGCTCCAAGCAGTTTAAATGTGGCTGCCAAGAAGTGCTTGGCATGTTTATTTTTGTGTGGTGAGTGCTTGTGCACGATGATGTGCTGCTGCTTGCACTGCTTGTCTTAAGTGCTTGCATGATGTATGTATGCGGTAGTTGCTGGAGAATGAGTCAATGAATGAATTAAGGGAGTAAGGAGAGGGTAGAAGGGAGGAGTTTGGTATACAAGTGATGATTAGATTTATTTGTGACCACAGAGGCTGGTTTAAAAAGACACTTGTGCAAACACTAGGGGATATGTATCAATTATTATTTACTATAAGCAGCTGTTTGATCAGTTATGCATAAATCATATTGGCTTCGTTTCTTACCCTTAAGTTAAAACCATAATCAGTGTGGGCGAACACTATCCTCTTTAAGAAAGTGAATTCTCCAAACACCCGATATATCGTATGAAAATTGGGATGGGAAGTCCTTCAGTCTATTGTCTGGGAAAATACCATGAATTTATTTCCTTGATTTACAATTTTATAACTTGACGGGTGGATTTCCCATATTCATGCAACAATTTTCTGCAGATAATCACTCGTTGAAAACCAATTTGGAGAGCTAGTGGCGTGTTGTCAGTCAGTAAACAGGAAACTATCTGGTAATGCAGGTCTTCGCCAGATAACCAGCTCAGCGTTTAGGCAACCCCTGCCGCACCAGAGCTAGTGTGGGGTGGGGCCTCTCAGGAGCAGCATCCTTCACACTGGTGGTCAGGCGTTTGTGTGTGTCAGTCATACTGTTCACCTCTCGCGAGTCCACGCCTCCCCCCAAAAAATAAATTGAAGAATTTTCAGATGACTATCTGCTGTGCTGTGGGTTGTCCAAACAGAAGATAGTAGAAGGACTCTCTCTATTGATAGCATTCTGGTCAAGAAAGATTGTTGAAGAAAGGGTTGAACACCGCTCTTGAGACGAGACTAACTCTGCCAACATTACATTCACCGATGTAACCAGCATTTTTGCCTCAGGTAAGTAGCTGATAGGCAGTCATATAAATTTAACACACCTTAGAGGTGTTCTTGATCTAAGAAATCTGACATATTCTCTCCCTTGCTTGGATCGAAAATCAACAAATACTAGAGTGCATACATGCAGGAACAAAGTAAGCACCTTATAACTAAGATGGACAACATTTATCCAAAAATAAGCAGTGAAGGTAGTAATATCTGTACATAATTACTAATATTAAGATAGTAAATGTAGTAATATCTGTACATAATTACTGATATTAAGATAGTAAAGGTAGTAATATCTGTACATAATTACTAATATTAAGATAGTAAATGTAGTAATATCTGTACATAATTACTGATATTAAGATAGTAAATGTAGTAATATCTGTACATAATTACTGATATTAAGATAGTAAAGGTAGTAATATCTGACATAATTACTAATATTAAGATAGTAAAGGTAGTAATATCTGTACATAATTACTGATATTAAGATAGTAAAGGTAGTAATATCTGCACATAATTACTGATATTAAGATAGTAAATGTAGTAATATCTGTACATAATTACTGATATTAAGATAGTAAAGGTAGTAATATCTGTACATAATTACTAATATTAAGATAGTAAAGGTAGTAATATCTGCACATAATTACTGATATTAAGATAGTAAAGGTAGTAATATCTGCACATAATTACTGATATTAAGATAGTAAAGGTAGTAATATCTGTACATAATTACTAATATTAAGACAGTAAAGGTAGTAATATCTGTACATAATTACTGATATTAAGATAGTAAAGGTAGTAATATCTGCACATAATTACTGATATTAAGATAGTAAAGGTAGTAATATCTGCACATAATTACTGATATTAAGATAGTAAAGGTAGTAATATCTGTACATAATTACTGATATTAAGATAGTAAAGGTAGTAATATCTGCACATAATTACTGATATTAAGATAGTAAAGGTAGTAATATCTGCACATAATTACTGATATTAAGATAGTAAAGGTAGTAATATCTGACATAATTACTGATATTAAGATAGTAAAGGTAGTAATATCTGCACATAATTACTGATATTAAGATAGTAAAGGTAGTAATATCTGCACATAATTACTGATATTAAGATAGTAAAGGTAGTAATATCTGTACATAATTACTGATATTAAGATAGTAAAGGTAGTAATATCTGCACATAATTACTGATATTAAGATAGTAAAGGTAGTAATATCTGTACATAATTACTAATATTAAGACAGTAAAGGTAGTAATATCTGTACAAAATTACTGATATTAAGATAGTAAAGGTAGTAATATCTGCACATAATTACTGATATTAAGATAGTAAAGGTAGTAATATCTGCACATAATTACTGATATTAAGATAGTAAAGATAGTAATATCTGCACATAATTACTGATATTAAGATAGTAAATGTAGTAATATCTGTACATAATTACTGATATTAAGATAGTAAAGGTAGTAATATCTGCACATAATTACTGATATTAAGATAGTAAAGGTAGTAATATCTGCACATAATTACTGATATTAAGATAGTAAAGGTAGTAATATCTGCACATAATTACTGATATTAAGATAGTTTGCGCCACATTAACACGCAACACAATTCTACATTTCATAGTGATTTACGAGCCGCAATTTATTTCGTAACATATTAAAAAAATGCTAAATAATGGTCTTTCCAGAGTTTTTCTTATATTATTGACACACATCAATGCAGTAACATGGAACAAAATCTTCTGGAGGATGCCTTGATGCCTGTTAAAAAAACTCTTGATTCGAGAAATCAGAGCCAGTCTACCAGTTTCTTACGAGGTATGTGTCTTGATGCTAGTGTAGGGCTGTAATTTTTTTTTAGTATCCTGTTCTCACTTTTCCAGGATCAAACGTGATTGATTACCTTCGTCCACTCCAAGGACAGTATTTTCAAGACTCATTTTTCGCCATATTTAAAAAAATTAAACATAGAAAAGACTCCCAATTAGATTTTTGAGGTCAGTGACCCAGAGGACCTGACTCGAAATCAATATTTCTGGGAGTTTGTTTAGTCTGGATACCTCGTCTCCGTCGGTCCATGTATCCTGTGTCATTGTACTCTTTGTCCACACATACGCTCATATATCCTTTCCAGCTGGTTACACCTGTGATGGTGCAGATGTGTGGGTGGGAGTGCCTAGCACAGCCATTTGTGGACAAAAACCTCAGAGTATGAAGAGTAGGGGAGTAAGACCCATCTACAACAATTAGGTATCTTTATTCCGAAACGTTTCGTCTACACTTTTAAGATGTCCAACTGTTGCACATGTCTTACTTATCAATCTTCGGTATTGTATACCATTATCATATTCATGAAGAGTAAGTCTTTGTTGGACAAAGACTTACTCTTTGTAAGCTCTGCGCTGAGCTTCGACCTTACAAAGCTCTACTTAGAACGAAATTGTCCAAATACGAGGCTTGTCGTGCACACTTGTCCACACCAGCACCTGTGTACTACTTGCTCGCATGTGTGTAGTATCATTGCATGTAACCCTTTTGTTATTATATGTTTAACTTAGCTGATGCTTAAACATTGAATCATCGTCATAAAAACCAGTGTCACGAAGCCCTATTTCCTGACAAACAAACCACCGCTTAGTGGTAAGATTATCCTCTACCCTACTACGCTGGTAAGGGGCTCTTGATCTAGGGAATTGGATCTGTGCTCCGGTTCCTTGAATTGAGCCTGAATACTTCCCCGCCCCCTCCCCAACAGTCGTTGTATAATCCCCCATGAATATAATACCATAATTCCTAATCTTAAAACGTCATTATATACTTCCATCTTACCATGGATATATTCCCATCTTGCAGTGAGCATATCCCTCCATATTAACATTAATTTATCTTATATAGCTATGAATGTGTGTCGTGTCTTGCTGTGAATATATCCTCTGTGTTGCCGTGAAGAGAGGTAGCTGTGTACAGAGGTACACCTGTGTTGTTGCAAGTCTTCCCTCCAGTGCAACCCAACACCCTTTCATTGTTCATTGATGCAATATTTAATCTTAACAATAACACACGTAGGTTGGTCCACCATAACACACGTAGGTTGGTCCACCATAACACACGTAGGTTGGTCCACCATAACACACGTAGGTTGGTCCACCATAACACACGTAGGTTGGTCCACCATAACACACGTAGGTTGGTCCACCATAACACGATGGTTGGTCCACCATAACACACGATGGTTGGTCCACCATAACACACGATGGTTGGTCCACCATAACACACGATGGTTGGTCCACCATAACACACGATGGTTGGTCCACCATAACACACGATGGTTGGTCCACCATAACACACGATGGTTGGTCCACCATAACACACGATGGTTGGTCCACCATAACACACGATGGTTGGTCCACCATAACACACGATGGTTGGTCCACCATAACACACGATGGTTGGTCCACCATAACACACGATGGTTGGTCCACCATAACACACGATGGTTGGTCCACCATAACAACGATGGTTGGTCACCATAACCACGATGGTTGGTCCACCATAACACACGATGGTTGGTCCACCATAACACACGATGGTTGGTCCACCATAACACACGATGGTTGGTCCACCATAACACACGATGGTTGGTCCACCATAACACACGATGGTTGGTCCACCATAACACACGATGGTTGGTTCACCATACCACACGATGGTTGGTCCACCATAACACACTGTTTCAACTATTTTTTCTTTAAAATTTTTGTTGTATTTTTTATGTATACATTAATCATTATGCATTAATGTTTTTCTGCGATTTGTATGTTTTTTGTTTTGAGTTTTATTTATGATATAGTTCGATGTTGATGGTTCAGTGTTAGACGGTTCAGAACGTGTTGACGGTTCAGTGTAGACGGTTCAGAACGTGTTAGACGGTTCAGTGTTGCTTTGATCTAAATCCCCATTTTTTAAGTTAAATATATTAAACTCAACTGTTGATTTAATTTTGTTTCAATATGTTAATTTAGTCATGTTTGAGGTTGTGTACCTTGTTACATTTGCACTGCTGATCCCTCCCATTAGTTCCTCATTGTTCAGGAAGATCAAATATACCGTGTTATCGTATCTTGAATCCAATCTCAAGATTTTCTGGTATCTTATCATTAACAATGAAGTAATATGTCGTCTACATTTTTACATAGATAAAATGATTTTGGGAGGGGAGATCAATCTAAGATAATGTTTTAGTGAGGCGGTCTTGTCGTTGTCAACATTTTTATATTTATACGACAGATTCTGGAAGATACTAAAAGTATTTTCTTTGTGACTAGTCCTGCAGTGACTTGTGGATAGTGATTGTTTTTCCTCGTGTACCTTGATGAACAGTGTTGCCCCTAACACAGGATTGTGATGAACAATGTTGTACCTAACACACAGGATTGTGATCAACAGTGTAACTAACACACAGGATTGTGATCAACAGTGTAACTAACACACAGGATTGTGATTAACAGTGTAACTAACACACAGGATTGTGATCAACAGTGTAACTAACACACAGGATTGTGATCAACAGTGTAACTAACATACAGGATTGTGATTAACAGTGTAACTAACACACAGGATTGTGATGAGCAGTGTAACTAGCACCCAGGATTGTGATGAGCAGTGTAACTAGCACCCAGGATTGTGATGAGCAGTGTAACTAGCACCCAGGATTGTGATGAGCAGTGTAACTAGCACCCAGGATTGTGATGAGCAGTGTAACTAGCCCCAGGATTGTGGTCAACAGTGTAACTAGCGCCCAGGATTGTGGTCAACAGTGTAACTAGCGCCCAGGATTGTGGTCACAGTGAATGCCCCAGGTTTGGTCAACAGTGTAACTAGCGCCCAGGATTGTGGTCAACAGTGTAACTAGCGCCCAGGATTGTGGTCAACAGTGTAACTAGCGCCCAGGATTGTGGTCAACAGTGTAACTAGCGCCCAGGATTGTGGTCAACAGTGTAACTAGCGCCCAGGATTGTGGTCAACAGTGTAACTAGCGCCCAGGATTGTGGTCAACAGTGTAACTAGCGCCCAGGATTGTGGTCAACAGTGTAACTAGCGCCCAGGATTGTGGTCAACAGTGTAACTAGCGCCCAGGATTGTGGTCAACAGTGTAACTAGCGCCCAGGATTGTGGTCAACAGTGTAACTAGCGCCCAGGATTGTGGTCAACAGTGTAACTAGCGCCCAGGATTGTGGTCAACAGTGTAACTAGCGCCCAGGATTGTGGTCAACAGTGTAACTAGCGCCCAGGATTGTGGTCAACAGTGTAACTAGCGCCCAGGATTGTGGTCAACAGTGTAACTAGCACCCAGGAGTGTGGACAACAGTGTAACTAGCACCCAGGAGTGTGGACAACAGTGTAACTAGCACCCAGGAGTGTGGACAACAGTGTAACTAGCACCCAGGAGTGTGGACAACAGTGTAACTAGCACCCAGGATGTGGACAACAGTGTAACTAGCACCCAGGAGTGTGGCAACAGTGTAACTAGCACCCAGGAGTGTGGACAACAGTGTAACTAGCACCCAGGAGTGTGGACAACAGTGTAACTAGCACCCAGGAGTGTGGACAACAGTGTAACTAGCACCCAGGAGTGTGGACAACAGTGTAACTAGCACCCAGGAGTGTGGACAACAGTGTAACTAGCACCCAGGAGTGTGGACAACAGTGTAACTAGCACCCAGGAGTGTGGACAACAGTGTAACTAGCACCCAGGAGTGTGGACAACAGTGTAACTAGCACCCAGGAGTGTGATCAACAGTAATGAATAATGTGACTACTCGTTCCTTTCTCTACTCTTCTTCCTCATAGTCATTACATGGTCAGATGATAAACACGAAATGGAAACCGGGTAAAGGTTTTCTATTCTGGCAGCCCTGATGGTCCTTTCTTCAACTTATGAACATTTAATCTGAAACTTAAATCTTGCAGACGTCTACCTGCATTCACTATACACTTGTTAATAATTTAGCATGTTTCCTTAATAGCCTTTGACCGTGTAGTGTTTTTCCTTAGTTTACTGCGCAGGTGCGCAGTACCATGTCTGGTACATAGTACTGCGCACCTGCATCACAGAGGCAGCTGTTTGGAACATGGTCGTGTGGACCTGAATGAAAGACGCCGCTGTCTGGTACGTGGTACTGTGCACCTGAATGAGAGCGGGGAGTTGTCTGGTTAATAGTTTAGAGGCCTCGTGCTTTTCCTAGACTTCACATTGCTTTCAGAACTTGTGTACATACATACATGTATATTTGTGCAGAGAGCTGGTCTTATATGTATCTACCGTATGGCTTCACTAATAATACACAAGAAGCCTCTATATTGTAATTAATAATCTTGGTTTTTCTCACCAGTAAAACAGTGTGTGGCTGACGTATCGTTCCTCATTCACCTTTTAAACTTGTATGGCACTATTATTATTGTTATTAATCTTTCACTTATACACAACATTCCTCAACATCACTTCCACACACAACATTCCTCAACATGACACACACATCATTCAACTCTCACGGTACACGTTGATGTTTTCCTAAACATCTCACTGATGAATATACAAATTTCATTAAAAATGTTGAGGCAGTGAGTAAGACATCAATCCTGTTTTAAACATTTAAGAAAAACTCAGATTAATCATGTTTTTCAAACGTCCCAACATCCCGGAAACTGGTTTTTTTTTTTTACAAAAGTAAAAAAAAGAAAAACGAATGTTGAACTAGATTGGGATTTTTGTTTTCCGTACTGATATGAAAGTCATTTTTTTTCTAAATGTTTTTTTTTTTTCTTAGTCTCTTGAAATTTATTTAATGGACCCCCCCCCCCTCCCTGCCTTAATTAACACTCGCAGGTAGCGTTATTGAGGCAAGGATATTGGCTGGCTTTAAATGAAGGTTGAGTGGGATGTGGCTGGGAGCAAGTTAGACTTGCCTAGCATGGGCTAGCAGGTCTACTTCAGTGTTCCTTCATTATCTGTTGTGTATAACAAGGCAACAATTGCTGTGAACAAGGGAAGGGTTTTCTGTGAACAAGTAAACACTTGTTTGAACAAGGCAACACTTTCCCTGAACAAGGCAACAATAGTCATTATCTCCAAGATGGAGCTTGAAATAACAAGTGGAACAAATTTCAGTGAGTTCGTATGAAGTTCCTCTGTAGTGGGATGTTTTTGTAAATGTGATTGAAAAACTACATCCAAAGTTGACTACTGGAGGAAGGGGGGGGAGGAGAGGCCTTATTAATGTGATACTCATTGATGTGTGTTGTAAATCGTATTTCTAAATTCACACTATATAGATGAGCTTTAAAAGAGCGTGTAAAATATATAAATAATATGGTACAAAAGATTTAAGATACATTGTTGATATAAAGATGGCATATACAGTACAAGAGGTGTGAGAGATACATGTTTAGTACATATTGTTACATGTTTGTCACTGATTATAATGCGAAAATCTCATCCAGCTCCTCAGAGCTGGGGCACGTGCCCAAAATACAACATGCATTACTCCTTTGAACAGCAGCGCTGGGACAGAAAACTAGCTGTCTATCTCCTTGAGGAACTTAGATGCACTCTTTTCCCATGAGCCAAGGGTCTCCGAGCCTATGGGAACAAACATATAATGATGGGCAAGTTCTCCGTATTTTCTCGACTTTTGGGTCTCTCTATCTCTATCTATCTCTTATCTCTATCTCTTATCTCTATCTCTTATCTCTATCTCTTATCTCTTATCTCTATCTCTTATCTCTATCTCTTATCTCTTATCTCTATCTCTTATCTCTATCTCTTATCTCTCTCTATCTCTTATCTCTCTCTATCTCTTATCTCTCTCTATCTCTTATCTCTCTCTATCTCTTATCTCTATCTCTTATCTCTCTCTATCTCTCTCTATCTCTCTCTATCTCTCTATTTTCTCTCTATCCTCTCTCTCTATCTCTTCTCTATTCTCTCTCTATCTCTTCTCTATCTCTATCTACTCTCTCTCTCTCTATCTTCTCTCTATTCTATCTTCTCTCTATCTCTCTCTCTATCTCTCTCTCTCTATCTCTATCTTCTCTCTATCTATCTCATCTATCTCTATCTCTCTCTCTATCTATCTCTCTCTCTATCTCTCTCTCTATCTCTCTCTATATCTCTCTCTCTATCTCTATCTATCTCTCTATCTATCTCTATCTATCTCTATCTATCTCTATCTATCTCTATCTCTCATCTATCTCTATCTATCTCTATCTATCTCTCTATCTCTATCTCTCTCTATCTCTCTATCTATCTCTCTATCTCTCTCTATCTCTCTCTATCTCTCTATTCTCTATCTCTCTCTATTCTCTCATCTATCTTCTATCTCTTATCTCTCTCTATCTTCTCTATCTCTCTTCTCTATCTATCTCTATCTATCTTTCTCTATCTATTCTATCTCTATCTCTATCTCATCTATCTCTCTCTATCTTCTCTATCTATCTCTCATCTCTATCTCTATCTTCTCTATCTTCTCTCTATCTCTCTCTCTTCTATCTCTATCTCTATCTCTCTATCTCTTCTATCTCTCTTCTATCTCTATCTCTTCTCTATCTCTTCTTCTCTATCTCTTCTATCTATCTCTATCTATTCTATCTATCTCTATCTATCTCTATCTCTATCTATCTCTTCATCTATCTATCTCTCTATCTCTCTCTCTATCTCTCTATCTCTCTCTTCTATCTCTCTTCTCTATCTCTCTCTATCTCTCTTCTCTACTCTCTATCTCTTCTCTATCTTCTTATCTTCTCTATCTCTCTCTCTATCTTCTCTATCTCTCCTCTATCTCTCTTCTATCTCTCTCTATCTCTATCTATCTCTCTCTATCTACTCTCTTATCTCTCTCTTTTCTATCTCTCTCTATCTCTATCTCTACTCTATCTCTCTATTTTCTCTCTATCTATCTCTATCTATTTTCTTTCTATCTATCTCTATCTATCTCTCTCTCTATCTCTCTCTATCTCTCTCTATATATATATATATATATATATATATATATATATATATATATATATATAGAGAGAGAGAGGAATATATGGAGAGAAAAGAGAGGTTAAGAGAGTGGTGAAGCAATGTAAAAGAGAGCAGAGGAGAGTGGGTGAATGTTATCAGCAAATTTTGTTGAAAATAAGAAAAGTTTTGGAATGAGATTAATAAGTTGAGGAAGCCTAGAGAACAAATTGATTTGACAGTTAAAATAGGAGAGGAGAGTTATTAAATGGAGAGTTAGAGGTATCAGGAAGATGGAGAGAATATTTTGAGGATTTGTTAAATGTTGATGAAGACAGGAAGCTGTGATTTCGTGTGTAGGGCAAGGAGGAATAACATCTTGTAGGAGTGTGGAAGAGCCAGTTGTGGGTGTAGGGAAGTTCGTGAGGCAGTGGGTAGAATGAAAGGGGTAAGGCAGCTGGGATTGATGGGATAAAGATAGAAATGTTAAAAGCAGGTGGGGATATAATTTTGGAGTGGTTGGTGCTATTATTTAATAAATGTATGGAAGAGGGTAAGGTACCTAGGGATTGGCAGAGAGCGTGTATTGTTCCTTTGTATAAAGGCAAAGGGGACAAAAAGAGTGCAAAAATTATAGGGAATAAGTCTGTTGAGTGTACCTGGTAAAGTGTATGGTAGAGTTATTATTGAAAGAATTAAGAGTAAGACAGAAAGCAGGATAGCAGATGAACAAGGGGGCTTTAGGAAGGTAGGGGTGTGTAGACCAAGTGTTTACACTGAAACATATAGGTGAACAGTATTTGGATAAGGGTAAAGATGTTTTTGTGGCATTTATGGATTTGGAAAAGGCGTATGATAGGGTAGATAGGGGGCAATGTGGCAGATGTTGCAGGTGTATGGAATAGGAGGAAGGTTACTGAAAGCAGTGAAGAGTTTTTATGAGGATAGTGAGGCTCAGGTTAGAGTGTGTAGGAGGGAAGGGACTATTTCCCAGTAAGTGGGCCTTAGACAAGGATGTGTGATGTCACCGTGGTTGTTCAATATATTTATAGATGGGGTTGTAAGAAAGTGAATGCGAGGTCTTGGCAAGAGGTGTTGGGCTAAAGATAAAGAAGCAAATACAAAGTGGGAGTTGTCACAGTTGCTTTTGCTGATGACACTGTCTTTTGGGAGATTCTGAAGAGAAGCTGCAGAGGTTGGTGGATGAATTTGGTAGGGTGTGTAAAGAAGAAAATTGAAAGTGAATATAGGAAAGAGTAAGGTGATGAGGATAACAAAAAGAATAGGTGACGAAAGATTGGATATCAGATTGGAGGGAGAGAGTATGGAGAGGTGAATGTATTCAGATATTTGGGAGTGGACATGTCGGCGGATGGGTCTATGAAGGATGAGGTGAATCATAGAATTGATGAGGGAAAAGGGTGAGTGGAGCACTTCGAGTCTGTGGAGAAAAAGAACCTTGTCCATGGAAGTAAAGGGAATGTATGAGAGTATAGTTATACCAACGCTCTTATATGGGTGTGAAGCATGGGTGATGAATGTTGCAACGAGGAGAAGGCTGGAGGCAGTGGAGATGTCATGTCTGAGGTCAATGTGTGGTGTGAATATAATGCAGAGAATTCGGAGTTTGGAAATTAGGAGGAGGTGCGGGATTACCAAAACGATTGTCAGAGAGCTGAGGAGGGGTTGTTGAGGTGGTTTGGACATGTAGAGAGAATGGAACGAGACAGAGTGACTTCGAGATGTATAAATCTGTAGTGGAGGAAGGCGGGGTAGGGGTCGGCCTAGGAAAGGTTGGAGGGAGGGGTAAAGGAAGTTTTGTGTGCGAGGGGCTTGGATTTCCAGCAAGCATGTGTGAGCCTATTTGATAGGAGTGAATGGAGGCATATGGTTTTAATACTTGACGTGCTGTTGGAGTGTGAGCAAAGTAACATTTATGAAGGGATTCAGGAAACCGGCAGGCCGGACTTGAGTTCTGGAGATGGGAAGTACAGTGCCGGCACTCTGAAGGAGGGTGTAAATGTTGCAGTTTTATAACTGTAGTGTAAAGCACCCTTCTGGCAAGACAGTGATGGAGTGAATGATGATGAAAGTTTTCTTTTTCGGGCCACCCTGCCTTGGTGGGAATCGGCCGATGTGTTAATAAAAAAAAAAAAAAAATATATATATATATATATATATATATAATGTGTGGCAGGGCGTCGGCTGATCAATTCGGACTTCATGGTCTCGAGTGTCATACATCAGAAGGGTAGTATGCTGAACATGAGGAGGTCAACGATATCATAGAGAAGCCTCGTCTCCTCCCGTTGCCCAGCTCAACGGGAACCCCCAAGTACAGAGGTCCGACGGAAGTCAAAAGCTTCCAGTTGGAGCTACTATGGCACCCTGGAAGGATGGTAAACAGATTGCCTGGGACTACACCTGTGCTGCCACGTTGGCAGAAATATGTAGACCTGCCCCCTTGCTATAACTTCATCCCAGTAGGGTCGGAGACCCTTGGAGCATGGGGCAAGTGTCCTCTGAAGTTCCTCGGAGAGCTGGGTGAAAAGCTCATCACAGAAACCAAGGACCACAGAGTGGCCAGCTTCCTCTTTCAGAGACTCAGTGTTGCTATCCAAAGGGGAAATGCCTGCAGTATTCTGGTCACGCGGCCCACCGCCGGGGAGCTGGATGAAGTGTTTGAGATGTAGGCTTTGAGATGTTATTTATGTTCTCATTTCTATTGTATCTTTGTTACTGTATGTTGTTTATAAATTAAGTTTATATATAATGTAGGGGGTGGTAGAAGAAAATATTCAAACGCTCCAGGGAAAATATAGTTATTTGTGTATGCAATAATTTAGCAAAAATCATTCTGAACCTAACGAAAACAAATATATTTCATTGTTTATTTATTATTAAATTATTGTAAACTTATCTTAAATATATTTAGTTGGATTAGGCTAAATTAAATTGCGCTTGTTATATATAAGTTATGTTAGGCAAGTTTCCTAAGGTTCTTTTTATACAAAATTATTAATTTTTACATTAACGTAAGTGAAAAAAAATTATATCTTTAAACGTATAAGAGAATTTTAGAAAGGACTTTTTTTAAAGAGTTTTTGCTAAATGACCAGTTTTACTTATTCGGCACGACATATATAAAATTACACTTGCCGAGAGCACTTCAGTCCATAAAATAGGAATTAAAGTATTCTTGACTAATGGTGAAGTCTTAATGACCCTAGTATAATCAATAAGCTTTAAACCCATTAATGGACGTGTCATCATTTTAACACATTCCTGACTCACGTAATGACACGATTGCAAACAAACCATACCACGGGTGGGGTTCGAACCCGCTATCAGAATCTCAAAACTCCGGACCGTTGCGTAAGCCACTGGGCCAGTGGCTTACGCACTGGCTCAAGTCCCCTCTTTGAGGGGACTTGAGCTAGAGTTCGTCATGGTCACGCTAGCGGGAGATTCGTCTGTATAAACTTGCATTTGTGGTCACAGTGGTGACTATGCTAACCTTCCTATGGTGTAGAAATATACCTAGTTGGATGAATCTTATTAAAGCTAGCTGGCCCAGTGGCTTACGCGACGGTCTGGAGTTTTGAGAGACTGACCGCGGGTTCGAACCCCACCCGTGGTATGGTTTAACACATTCCTGTCAGGACCCACCACATGATGCTTCATTAATGCTATATAGCAGTGGCAGGAATAGTTATTATGGCAGCAATATATTGCTGGTGTTATATTAACACACTTCCAAATTTGTTACGGAAGGGGAGCTGGTGGGGGGGTGGTGGTTATTTGCGTTTATTCAGCGGGAATGTGAACAAATGTGTTGCATACTTAATTTTCCAAGTGTCATTGGAACACACATCATAGTCGCTATACGCTAATGGTTGTTGAAAATGTTGACCTGCGTTGCAATAATCTGAAACTATTGTGTGTACTCAGCTAATTGTACTCGCGTAATTGTGGTTGTAGAGATAGTCATAGCTCCTGGCCCCGCTTCTTCACTGGTCGCCACTAGGTCCACTCTCCCTTCTCCGTGAGCTTTATCATACCTCTTAAAGCTATGTATGGTACCTGCCTCCACTACGTCACTTTCCAGACTATTCCTCTTCCAGACAACTGTGACTGAAGAAATACTTCCTAATATCCCTGTGACTCATCTGAGTCTTCAACTTCCAATTGTGACCCCTTGTTGATGTGTCCCATCTCCGGAACATCCTGTCTCGATCCACCTTGTCGATTCCTCATAGTATTTTAAATGTTATGTCCCTCGTGTCCTCCAGTGTCGTCAGGTAGAGTTCTCTTAACCTCTCATCGAGACTAGTCTCGTTGCAAACCTTTAAACTTTCTCTAGATTCCTGTCGTGCTTGGCCAGGTGTGGGTTCCAAACTGGAGCTGCATACTCCAGTATGGGCCTGACGTACACGGTGTACAAGGTCCGGAACGACTCCTGACTGAGATACCGGAATGCTATTCTTAGGTTCGCTAGTCGTCCATATGCTGCAGCAGGTATTTGGTTGTGCGCCTCAGATATGCTCTGTATTATACATGCTCTAAGATCCTTTTCCTTGAGTGAGGTTTATAGTCTCTGGCCCCATAGACTGTACTCCATCTACGGTCTTATTTGCCCTTCCCCGATCTTCTTGACTTTGCACTTGGTGGGTTTGAATTCCAGGAGCCAGTTGCTGGACCAGGTCTGCAGCTTGTCCAGATCCCTCTGTAGCCCTGCTTTATCCTCCGACTGAATTCTCCTCATTAACTTTACATCGTCTGCAAACAGGGACACTTCTGAGTATTCCTTGCGTCATGTCGTTCACATATACCAGAAAGAGCACCGGTTCTAGGACTGACACCTGTGGAACCCCGCTCGTTACAGGCGCCTACTCTGACACTTCATCACGTACCATGACTCGCTGATGCCTTCCAGTCAGTTATTCTCTGTTCCATTGCAGTGCCTTCCGTGTTATACCTGCTTGGTCCTCTAGCTTTTGCACTAATCTCTTGTGTGGAACTGCGTCAAAAGCCTTCTTGAAGTCCAAGAAAACGCAGTCCACCCACCCCTCTCTCTTCTCTTACTGCTGTCACCCTGTCATAGTACTAGTAGATTTGTGACAGGATTTCCCGTCTCTGAATCCGTGCTGGTTGTCGTTTATAATCTCACATTGTGTGCGCGAGCGCGCGCGATCACCTATTTGTAGTTGCAGGGGTTGATACTCAGTTCCTGGCCCCACCTGTGTGTAGGTATATATATATCTTGCTTGCCAAATAAGGCAAGCGAAAATTTGTATATGCAATACTTTCGCAAGAATCATTCTGATTCTGACGAAAAAAAAAAATATCATTGTTTGTTTATTATTAAATTATTGTAAACTTATCTAAAATATATTAGTTGAATTAGGCTAAATTAAATTGCGCTTGTTATAATAAGGTTAGGTAAGTTTTCTAAGGTTCTGTTGGTAAAAAATAATTTTTACATTAACATAAACGAAAAAAATATATCTTTAAACATATAAGAGAAAATTTTAAAAAGGACTTAATTTTAAACGAGTTCTTGCTAATTGACCAATTTTACCTATTCGGCATAATATATATATATATATATATATATATATATATATATATATATATATATATATATATATAATACACACACACATACAGTACATGAGGTGTGAGAGATACATATCTAGTACATATTGTTACGTGTTTGTCACTGATTATAATGCGAAAATCTCATCCAGCTCTTCAGAGCTGGGGCACGTGCCCAAAATACAGCAGGAATTACCCCTCTGAACAGCAGCGCTGAGTCCCTGGAACAGAAAACTAGCTGCCCTGGGATCCCTAGTTACCCTGACGAGTCTTTTGCATAGCTCCTTAGGAACTTAGATGCACTCTTTTCCCATGTGCCAAGGGTCTCCGAGCCTATGGGAACAAACATATAATGATGGGCAAGTTCTCCATATTTTCTCGACTTTTGGGACTCCCTGAAGGTGGCGGCTGCCACTCCTTCCTCCCTGGTGTATTGGAGATAGGTATCAGCCAAGGTAGATAGATGCACATGTGTAGTCCCACACCACCTGCTTGCCGTCTGTCCAGGCTTGAAGGGTGATACCATCTGGACCCTTTGGCTGCCATCAGATCTGCATAGTTGGGGTGGCTCCTTACTGCTGGGCATCCGGCTGTTGTGAGGCTCCTCTTGATAATGTTTTAACCTCCTTTATGTCTTGCAATCTTTCCCTCATTTACGGCACACAAGACCATGGTACCCGAATCAGGGGGGCTGCTTCCTGCCACAAATACACCTGTGTTCGGGAGAATAGGGGGGGCAAGTCGAAAGGGGAACCCCAAAGCGGATGGTCTGTTGGGGCAAAGGGGTGTGCCAAGGCTGGGGTTGGGAACAGCCAACAAAAATCCCCTGCATGAGGGCTCTCACTGCCCGGAGGCGGGGTCCATCCTTCCCGACAACCCCCTGAAGCATTGTTTAGGCTATATTCTCCACTATCGGGCCATCCCCGTG
>WNWK01002230.1:0-10000 GCA_009830355.1 Cherax destructor
CACCCATCACCCACACCCCTTCCTTCATTACCTCCTCCATCCTATTCCCCAGTTCCCATCCCATCCCCGCCCCTCCCGCACTCATTATCCCGCCCATCCCCATCACGCCAAATACACCAGCAATGACCTTAGAAATAGACTTGGTGTTCCTTTGTGAAGTCTTATTAAATTGAGGGAAGTGGGGGGAACCGCCCTCGTGAACACCACCAGACGAGGCCATTAATCTCTGCAAGGTCTGTGGGAGGTGTGTGGGAGGTGTGTGGAGGTTGGGGGGTGTGGGAGGTGTGTGGGGTGTGTGGGAGGTGTGTGAGTCTGGGAGGTCTGTGGGAAGTCTCAGGCTGAATTAACCCAATCAATCACGGCACACAAGTGCTGGTTGTAAATCATTCAATTATAATCCTCAAGGATGAATTATAATATATATATATATATATATATATATATATATATATATATATATATATATATATATATATATATATATATATATATATATATATATCCATCTGCATCAATTCTCACCGAATTAACAACTTTTGTCAACAACCGAAGGGTGGAGCTGCCAGCCACAGGGAGACCCAGAAGACTCGCAAATATGAAGGCCTTTCCCCTTGCTATAACTTCATCCCAATAGGTCGGAGACCCTTGGCATGGGGCAAGTGCTCTAAAGTTTCTCAAAGAGCTGGGTGAAAAACTCATCTAGAAACCAAGGACCGGGCGACCAGCTTCCCTTTCAAAGACTCAGTGTTGCGATCCAGGAAAAATGCCTGCAGCATTCTGGGCACGCGGCCCACTGCCGGGAGCTGGACGAAGTATTTGACATGTAGCTCTGAGTTGTTATCTATGTTATTTTACTCCCTATTGTATTCTTGTCAATGTATTTTGTTTTGAAATAAAGTTTATATATATATATATATATATATATATATATATATATATATATATATATATATATATATTATAATATATATATATGCAAACAATCACTATGAAAAATAGAAGAATTCCAAGCGCTTGGAACTTCTATTTTTCATAGTGGTTGTTTTGCATATTTTGATATCACCTGTTTACTGTGATCTTTTGATTTTATATATATATATATATATATATATATATATATATATATATATATATATATATATATATATATATATATATATATTAGTAGGAAAAAAAATATTCAAGCAGCTCTGGGGAGAACCTCCAGTTTTCCCTGATATACGTTTATTGTCTTCTCTGAGGATGAGGGTCCCCAGTAAAGTTCTAGAGGTGGTACCTACCTACCTACCTATATATATATATATATATATATATATATACCTGTTGGACTAGCTATTACTAGGTACCTGGCTGTTAACAGACTAACCATACCACCCGCGATCAGAGAGTCATGAAACTCCAGACCGACGCGTTAGCCACTGGGCTAACCCGGGTTCAAACCCCGCCCGTGGTATGGTTTGTTTGCAATTGTGTCATTACGATTTCGTGAGTCATGTTACCAGACTGTTGTGATTTGCAAACTGACATAGTATCAAATTGTAATCGTGTAACTACAAACAGGCAAGTGTACAATTTAAACACTTGCACGACCACGTAGAAGAGAGCAAACAAAGTCTGACAAAAATGTACACAATCAATGGGAGACATGCAAAGAAAGAATGATACAAAGGACAAGAAACAGGCAAAGAATAACAGACATGCATATACTGAGACAGGCAAATAATAACATATAAGACAACATAGACAGATCAACACACAACAAATGACAGAACATGCACCAGAGACAGACAGGCACACAGAAAATGACAGGACATGCACAAGAGACAGACAGACACACAGAGAATGATAACATGCACCAGAGACAGACAGGCACACACAGAATGAAAAGACATGCACTAGAGACAGACAGGCACACAGAGAATGACAGGACATGCACCAGAGACAGACAGGCACACAGAGAATGACAGGACATGCACCAGAGACAGACAGGCACACAAAGGCATACAATGACACACACACAAACACTGCACAAAACAAGATGCAGATAAAATTTCCACTCAACAGAAATACACAGTTGCATCACCACGAGTTGATTTTTTTTAGAGAGAGAAAATCAATTTGATATTTCGACGCCGGGAGCGAAACTTGCATCGGAAAATATATGACTTGGGACAAACTGCAACTGAAAAAATTTCATGAATCCATGAATGCATAAGTCAGCCGGGAGAGTGAAGGAAGGGAGCGAGGTAGGGAGGGAGGTAGGGAGGGAGGGGGATTAATGGACGTGGGAGGTGGGGTAGCGGAGACGGGGATGTTAAAGGCGAAGGGAGAAAGGAAAGGGAGAGAAATCGAATAAAAAGAGGGAATATCACCTGCTGGATTAGGAATGATTTGCTGGGGCAGGTGAGATGATGGAGAGAAAGAATGATGCCTACACAACCACTACTCTGTAAACATTATGAACATCACAAGTACCTAAACTATCATAGACAGTCATACGCCACGTCCACCTCCGAGTACGAGGAACCACTGTGGAGCAACATACCCTTGATCAATTAGACACTTGTGGATCACTTGGGTAGCTTTGTCGATGAAACGTTTCGCCACAGAGTGGCTTCATCAGTCCTACACAAAGAAGAATGGTGAAGATCAGGAGTTTGAGGTAATGAGTCCCTCAGTCTGGAGTCGATGTGATCAGTCCATCAATCTTTTCAAGACTTGTAAATGGTCCAAGTCGGACCGAAACGTCGTCATATCCTTATCACATGTGTGTGGGTTGTTTGTGTATTGTTCCAGTCACGCTACTGTGCCTTTTTATTCTTTAATCTGGGAACAAAGCAGAGTAGATAGCAGATAAAGACGCAAATGAACCACAGGGAGAAACTGGACCTAACTTGACAATTAAGAAACAGAGGCAAAGACTAAGGACATTGTATAGAAATGAAAGGGCCAAGGGACAGAAATCACTATAGCCGGTCAGTAATAGCTAAAATGATACCAATAAGAGCAGTGACTCAATGTCTGCAAACAAATTTAGTGAGACACACAAGCGTGCGCCAACAGCCTGGACGACCAGGTCAACAGCCGAGAGGTCTTGTGTCTACTGTTATTACCATAGTCTGTAGTCCTGATATATATATATATATATATATATATATATATATATATATATATATATATATATATATATATATAATGTGTGTGAATGATGATGAAAGTATTTTCTTTTGGGGATTTTCTTTCTTTTTTTGGGGCACCTTGCTTTGGTGGGAGACGGCCGACTTGTTGAATATATATATATATATATATATATATATATATATATATATATATATATATATATATATATACACACACATGTATATATAATTGGTCAATTAGCAAGAGCTCATTTAAAATTAAATAATTTCTAAAATTTTCTCTTATACGTTTAAAGATATATTTTTCAATTTATGTTAATGTAAAATTAATAATTTTGTACCAAAAGAACCTTAGAAAACTTGACTAACCTTATTATAACAAGCACAATTTAATTTAGCCTAATCCAACTAAATATTATATATATATATATATATATATATATATATATATATATATATATATATATATATGCAATACAACCACTATGAAAAATAGAGGAATTCCAAGCGCTTTCGTGACTACTCACATTATCAAGGAACTATAAAGGAAACATGACAAGAGGACTTATAAGGGGCAAGACTACACCTCACAGTCACATCACACTAACAAAGACTACACCTCACAGTAGCGTAACATCACGACTCTGTGAAGAGGAAAAACAAGAAAGGACCTGAAACTCTTCCCAAGAATTAAGATTAGCCCAATTTATCATTAAATTCTTCCCAAATTTTATTAATTATAAAAGAATCCAATTTATATAAACCAAAAGAAATATTCATTATTTTCAAAACTGCTTTTAATGAAACATGATTCTATTATATTCCTCTCAACCATGGACTTGCTTGATACAACCTTCTCAGCATTTTGAAAATCAATTGGATGGTTAAAGTCTCTCACATGAATAAATAGAGCATTAGAATCTTGTCCAGTTCTAATGCTATATTTATGTTGTTTTAATCTTAGTTCAAGACTTTTACCAGTTTGACCATAATAAACTTTATCGCATATTTTACAGGGAATCTTATAGACACATCCGTCAGCATTTTGGGGGAATTTTTTATCAAAAGTCTTTTACTGTATCAAGATTTTTAAATACAACTTTGATATTAAAATTCTTAAGAAAGGAAGGCATATCAACCAAGTTTTCATGGTAAGGGAGAACCAACATATTTTTGGTTGAATAAGGTTGGTTGTCCCTTTTGGGATTGTAAAAGTATTCCTAGCTATTTTAAAAGATTTATCAATTATGTTTCTAGGGTATTTTAAATCATTAGCTATTTCATAAATTTTAGAGATTTCTTCATCTATGAACTCTGGACTACAAATACGTAAAGCTCTCAAAAACATTGAAGAAAAAACCGACACTTTAACTCTATATTGATGTGAAGAGTAATAGTGTACATAGGAACAATTATTTGTAGGTTTTCTGTAAATTTTAAATTTAAAATCAATGTTACCCTTAATAATAAAAACATCTAGGAAGGGCAATGAGTTATTTACTTCGAATTCAACAGTAAAATTTATAGAATGAGCTAAGCTATTTAATTTAACAAGGAAATGGTTTATGTCTACATTCTTAGGCATAAGGCACAAAATATCATCAACATATCTATACCACTTAGCTCTATTGGGAAGGATAGTGTTAAGCAATCTTGTTTCGAAAAATTCCATATATAGTTACTAAGAACAGGTGAAAGAGGATTGCCCATTGCCATACCAAACTTCTGTGTGTAAAACTCATCATTAAATACAAATTTTGCATCAACAATACAAAGTTTAATAAGTTTAATGATAGTAGGAACTGGCAATGGTAAATCATAATTAACCAGTTCTTCAGATAAGAAACTTAGTAAATCATCAACTGGAACTTTTGTAAACAAGGAGGTAACATCAAAACTAACCATATTGAAATCATTTAAATCAGTCAAGGTGCTTAATTTATCAACTAAATCTAAGTTGTTTTTAACATTAAAATTAGAAATTTTCCAACAATTGGGCTCAAAATATCAACAAGCCATTTAGAAAGTTTATAAGAAACTGAACCTATAGAGCTAATAATTGGTCTAACATATATGGAAATTTTGGAATTTTTCGAAACAAGATTGCTTAACACTATCCTTCCCAATAGAGCTAAGTGGTATAGATATGTTGATGATATTTTGTGCCTTATGCCTAAGAATGTAGACATAAACCATTTCCTTGTTAAATTAAATAGCTTAGCTCATTCTATAAATTTTACTGTTGAATTCGAAGTAAATAACTCATTGCCCTTCCTAGATGTTTTATTATTAAGGGTAACATTGATTTTAAATTTAAAATTTACAGAAAACCTACAAATAATTGTTCCTATGTACACTATTACTCTTCACATCAATATAGAGTTAAAGTGTCGATTTTTCTTCAATGTTTTCGAGAGCTTTACGTATTTGTAGTCCAGAGTTCATAGATGAAGAAATCTCTAAAATTTATGAAATAGCTAATGATTTAAAATACCTAGAAACATAATTGATAAATCTTTTTAAAATAGCTAGGAATACTTTACAATCCCAAAGGACAACCAACCTTATTCAACCAAAAATATGTTGGTTCTCCTTACCATGAAAACTTGGTTGATATGCCTTCCTTTCTTAAGAATTTTAATATCAAAGTTGTATTTAAAAATCTTGATACAGTAAAGACTTTGATAAAAATTCCCCAAATGCTGACGGATGTGTCATAAGATTCCTGTAAAAAATGCGATAAAGTTTATTATGGTCAAATGGTAAAAGTCTTGAACTAAGATTAAAACAACATAAATATAGCATTAGAACTGGACAAGATTCTAATGCTCTATTTATTCATGTGAGACTTAACCATCCCAAATTTATTTTCAAAAATGCTGAGAAGGTTGTATCAAGCAAGTCCATGGTTGAGAGGAATATAATAGAATCATGTTTCATTAAAAGCAGTTTTGAAAATAAATGAATATTTCTTTTGGTTTATATAAATTGGATTCTTTATAATTAATAAAATTTGGGAAGAATTTAATGATAAATTGGACTAATCTTAATTCTTGGGAAGAGGTTTCAGGTCCTTTCTTGTTTTCCTCTTACAGAGTCTGTGATGTTACGCTACTGTGAGGTGTAGTCTTTGTTAGTGTGATGTGACTGTGAGGTGTAGTCTTGCCTTATATAAGTCCTCTTGTCATGTTTCCTTTTTTAGTTCCTTGATAATGTGGTAGTCACAAAACGCTTGGAATTCCTCTATTTTTATAGTGGTTGTCTTGCATATTTTGATATCACCTGATTACTGTGATCTTTTTGCATATATATATATATATATATATATATATAGAGACTGTGGTAATAAGAGTACACGAATATAGGCAAGTGGAGCTGTAATTATAAAGTCATTACTGTCTTCTTCACTATGTTCCAGCACTCAGGTAGCAACAAGAGCTCTATTAAGTAACATTGCAACCTGGTGCATGTCTGAGACACATAGTTACCTCTAATATTAACCATGGTGCAATACCTTCACCATGATCTACCTCTACTATAACTATATACATTCACGACCTACTACTACCTTAACTATAAACATTCTTGATCTAACTCTACATAACTATATACACTTAAAACAAACACCTCTTCACTTTCCTTTACTTCAGATGTATACACACCAGCTGAAATAATATACATATTACATACACATGCGCGCACACACACTCATAAACGCACACATACACACACATAAATACACAAACACACACACATACACATAGCGAGTCATAGTACGTGACAAGGTGTAGGAGTGGGCGCGTGTGACGAGCGGGGTTCCACAGGGGTCAGTCCTAGGACCGGTGCTGTTTCTGGTATATGTGAAAGACATGACGGAAGAAATAGACGCAGAAGTGTCTGTTTGCAGACGATGTGAAGGTAATGAGGAGAATTTAATCGGGGGAGGACCAGGCAGGACTACAGAGAGATCTGGACAGGCTACAGGCCTGGTCTAGCAACTGGCTCCTGGAGTTCAACCCCACCAAGTGCAAAGTCATGAAGATTGGGGAAGGGCAAAGAAGACCGCAGAGAGAGTACAGTCTAGGGGCCAGAAATTACAAACCTCACTCAAGGAAAAGGATCTTGGGGTGAGTATAACACCAGGCACATCTTCTGAGGCGCACATCAACCAAATAACTGCAGCAGCATACGAGTGCCTAGCAAACCTAAGAATAGCATTCCGACATCTCAATAAGGAATCGTTCAGGACCCTGTACACCGTGTATGTCAGGACTATATTGGAATATGCAGCACCAGTTTGGAACCCACACCTAGCCAAGCACATAAGTAAATTAGAGAAAGTGCAAAGGTTTGCTACAAGACTAGTCCCGGAGCTAAGGGGCATGTCGTACGAGGAGAGGTTTTGAGAAATTGACCTTACGACACTGGAGAACAGGAGAGACAGGGAGAGACATGATAACATATAAAATACTGAGAGGAATCGACAAGGTGGACAGAGATAAGATATTCCAGAGATGGGACACAGCGACAAGGTGTCACAATTGGAAGTTGAAGACTCAGATGAGTCACAGAGATGTTAGGAAGTATTTCTTCAGTCACAGAGTTGTCAGGAAGTGGAATAGTCTGGAAAGTGATGTAGTGGAGGCAGGAACCATACGTAGCTTTAAGAAGAGTTATGATGAAGCTCACAGAGCAGGGAGTAAGTGACCCAGTAGCGACCAGTGAAGAGGCGGGGCCAGGAGCTATGACTCTACCCCTGCAACCACAATTAGGTGAGGTGAGTACACACACACAGACACACACACACACATAAACATACATAAACACACATAACACACAGACACAAACTACATAAACACACACACACACACAAACTACATAAACACACATACACAGACACAAACACATAAAAAACAACAACACACACATAAACACACATACACACACAAACACATACACAACACACACAACACACACACACTAAACACACACAAACACACACACACACACACACAAACACACCAATAGGTAATTACATACAAATAAAAACACACACACACACAATCACTTCTTGTGTTTTTTCTGCCCACTTACACCAGTCTATTTATATCTCACTTACGAGTCTCATAAATTAAGAAAGTTTCGTTATCGCCCTTGTTATCACCGCCGTTATCACAGCTGTTATTATCGTCACTGTTATTCACTAGTCTACGCTGTTTTATCCTCTCCTTCTGCTGTTATTACTATTATCAACATTTATCACTGTTGTTATCCTCCAGGATTTCTTTTTTCCATATAATTTTCTCTCGGGTCATGAGCGAATTTTGATATTATGGGTAACTGAAAGACACTCTAATCAAGGTAAACGTTTCTCTTGCGACGTTTTGCCCAAATTGACACTTTATGAAGTACTAGACGAAGTCACACTGACTGTAGGGTGATAAACTCACACTGTGGGTGATAAAGTTACAGTGTGGGTGATTAACTCACACTGTGGGTAATAAAGTTACAGTGTGGGTGATAAATTCACACTATGGGTGATAAAGTCACACTACAGTTATAAAAATGCAATATTAACACCCCTCCATCAGAGTGCCGGCACTGTACTTCCCATCTCCAGGACTCAAGTCCGGCCTTCCGGTTTCCCTGAATCCCTTTATAAATGTTACCTTGCTCACACTCCAACGGCAAGTCACATTCTAAAGACCATTCGCTCCTATCTAACACGCTCACGCATGCTTGCTGGAAGTCAAAGCCCCTCGTACACAAAACCTCCTTTACCCCCTCCCTCCAACCTTTCATAGGTCGACCCCTTCCCCGCCTTTCCTCCACTACAGATTTATACACTCTCGAAGTCATTCTATTTTGTTCCATACTCTCTACATGTCCGAACCACCTCAACAACCCCTCCTCAGCCCTCTGGATAATAGTTTTGGTAATCCTGCATCTTTTCCTAATTTCCAAACTACGAATTCTCTGCATTATATTCACACCACACATTGCCCTCAGACACGACATCTCCATTGCCTCCAGCCTTCTGCTTGTTGCAACATTCATCAGCCATGTCTCACACCCATACAAGAGCGTTGGTATAACTTTATTCTCATACATTCCCCTCTTTGCTTCCATGAACAAAGTTCTTTGTCTCCACAGATTTCTCAGTGCACAACTCACCTTTTTCTCCTCATCAATTCTATGATTCACCTCATCTTTCATAGACCCATCTGCTGACACGTCCACTCCTAAATATCTGATATCCAAACTGATATCCAATCTTTCGTCACCTAATATTTTTGTTATCCTCATCACCTTACTCTTTCCTATATTCACTTTCAATTTTCTTCTTTTACATACCCTACCAAACTCATCCACCAACCTCTGCAACTTCCCTTCAGAATCTCCCAAAAGCACAGTGTCATCAGCAAAGAGCAACTGTGACAACTCCCACTTTGTGTTAGAGTCTTTATCTTTTAACGCCAATCCTTTTGCCAAGACCCTCACATTCACTTCTCTTACAACCCCATCTATAAATATATTGATCAACCATGGTCGCATCACACATCCTTGTCTAAGGCCCACTTTTACTGGGAAATAATCTCCCTCTCCTACACACTCTAACCTGAGCCTCACTATCTTCGTAAAAACTCTTCACTGCTTTCAGTAACCTACCTCCTATTCCATACATTTGCAACATTTGCCACATTGCCCCCCTATCCACCCTGTAATACTCCTTTTCCAAATCCATAAATGCCACAAAAACCTCTTTACCCTTATCTAAATATTGTTCACCTATATGTTTCACTGTATACACTTGGTCTACACACCCCCTACCTTTCTTAAAGCCTCCTTGTTCATCTGCT
>WNWK01002230.1:15000-97500 GCA_009830355.1 Cherax destructor
TTAGGTGAGTACACACACACAGCCATGCCTCATCCTCAGTACAGGATAACAACACGACGGAAGCAGAAAGGTGTGAGCGTATACATGCATCCATCTATTAGGGCAGCAGCAGCAGCAGCAGCAGCAGCAGCAGACTGCGTGAATGCTGCTCTCTCATTACCACAGTGTGCTTGCAAGAAGGTAAATGACTTCATCGATCACCACCTCAGCATAAACTCTGCCCAGGCCAGAAATTCTATTAATATTTCAAAATACCAGGAAGTATACAAATAATTCACTGGGTGAATACATACACGAATTCTTGGATGCTCTAAATGCGGAGGATGGGGATGGGTAGGGGCTAATGCCCCCACCCCTCTTCCCCAGTCACAAGGTACAATAACAGAGGTATTGACACGTCAAGACGACGTCACCAAACACAGCAAGGTGTAGATATTTCCAGAGAAAATATTATGTAACATGCACGCACGCACACACAAGCACGGACGTACGCACACACACAAGCACGGAGGCACGCACACACACAAGCATGCATGCACACACATAAACAAACACACAGGAGCTGAGTATCGACCCCTGCAACCACAATTAGGTGAATACACACAAACACACACACACACACACAGGTTTGACAACAATAAACCTCCACAACATGAGCCGTCAACACCATAAGTCACCTTCCAATGTCATTATGAAAATCGTTTAGAGTCTTGTTTACATCGAGTAGCAAGATTCAAGAGTTAATTAAGAGCGATGAGCTCCAGACTATGAATATTAAGAGTCGTACTGGCATCACAAACACAGCCACGCGAGACGCTCCTCACGTTTTAAAATGAGTGAATTTCAAGAATTGTGAGGAGTGTAACATTCTGAATAAGAAGAACCAATTCAGTGAGCAAGTGGAAAAAGTGGAGGAGGAGGTGGAGGAGGAGGTAGAGGAGGAGGAAGGTAGGGAGGAGGAGGTGGAAGAGAAGGTGAAGGAGGGTGATGGTGACAGCGGCGGTGGATGGGTGGAAGAGGTGGTGGGAAACAAATTCTAGGTGTGGAGATGGTAATGAAGAGGAGTAGATACCCAGGAAGAGTTAGGAGTTGTAGGATGAGAAAGAGGATGAAGGGGGAAGCGAGAGGCTTGAATCTGCACAACACTGGAACCTGAGGGTAGTTCTTCGACACTAACCACCGCAACACACTCTCCTCTACCCATCACACACATACACACACCATTATAAAGACAACTTAAAATTTATCATAGTTCATGTAGCGGTACACCCGTGTGGGTCATTCAGGGCAGAGAGTGGTGAAACGTCGAGTCTCTGTCTGTGACATTTAGCATGAGCAGTGATGGAGGCTTGATGCCCTGAGTTATAACCAAGCACTGCCACAACTCACTGGACCCCAACATAACCGAGCACTGTCACAACTCACTGGACCCCAACATAACCGAGCACTGCCACAACTAACTGGACCTCAACATAACCGAGCACTGCCACAATTAACTGGACCCCAACATAACCGAGCACTGCCACAACTCACTGGACCCCAACATAACCGAGCACTGCCACAACTCACTGGACCCCAACATAACCGAGCACTGCCACAACTCACTTGACCCCAACATAACCGAGCACTGCCACAACTCACTGGACTCCAACATAACCGAGAACTGCCACAACTCACTGGACCCCAACATAACCGAGCACTGCCACAACTCACCGGACCCCAACATAACCAAGCACTGCCACAACTCACTGGACCCAAACATAACCGAGCACTGCCACAACTCACTGGACGCCAACATAACCGAGCACTGCCACAACTCACTGGACCCCAACATAACCGAGCACTGCCACAACTCACTGGACTCCAACATAACCGAGCACTGCCACAACTCACTGGACTCCAACATAACCGAGAACTGCCACAACTCACTGGACCCCAACATAACCGAGCACTGCCACAACTCACTGGACCCCAACATAACCGAGCACTGCCACAACTCACTGGACGCCAACATAACCGAGCACTGCCACAACTCACTGGACCCCAACATAACCGAGCACTGCCACAACTCACTGGACTCCAACATAACCGAGAACTGCCACAACTCACTGGACCCCAACATGACCAAGCACTGCCACAACTCACTGGACCCCAACATAACCGAGCACTGTAACAACTCACTGGACCCCAACATGACCAAGAACTGCCACAACTCACTGGACCCCAACATAACCAAGCACTGCCACAACTCACTGACCTCGTAGGCAGTCCGTCCTTCACTCTAAATAACTCAACAGCGAGCGTGTGATTTGAAATTATTTAAGTGATCACGGTGTCTCCGCGCTGCAAGACGTCCTCCAGTTTATGTAATTTGATTACTGACTGTTAACTATATGTAAAGTTTACATAAAATGCTAATCCTGCGTGGGTCATTCTATGTTAACTCAGGTTAAATAATGTTTAAGTAACTTACCCAAATCTAGAATGATATTTAATTTGGGTCTCGGCTTATAGAGCCCAGAAATGAACCTATTCTTAAGTTGGGAGACGAACAAGTTATTCTGAGGACGAGGTTGTGCCGGACATGGAGATGTGTGAGCCATTCTTAGATATTGTGGAGACCAGACTGCACCGAAGCTCACTGCTTCAGGCTGAGTAGACCGTGAACTGGGATGAGAGGACGAGTTGGAAGAAGAGTAGGAAGAAGTGGAAGAGGTGAATAATAAAAATGACGATGATATAGATGGTGAGGGCGATGATGATAGTATTGAAGATCTTTACACTAATTCCGGGGAAACATTCGCATCGCTTCTCAAATTAGCTACAAGAGGTAAGACTCAGGCCACCTGGAGAGCCTGTTGAAAGACTCAGCGGGGTATGGGAGGGAATGAGAGGGGAGAGTGGGGAAGGGGAAAGAGAGGGAAAGGGAAGGATGGGGAGGAAATGGGAAGGCTGAGGGTGGGAAGAAGAGGGATTGGGACACGGGAGAAGTAGGATGGAGAGGGAAAGGAATGAAGAGGCGAGTTGAGACGTGGAGAGGAAAAGTTAAGGGTAGGGTTAGGGTGACTTAGAGTCATACCAGAGTTAGAGAGAGACGAGCACCTATTTGCATATATCAACATAACAACACACACACATAAAACCATCACTTTCTTCCCTCATCTCTCACCTTACAACTCTAGTGTCTCTTCCTCTCTGGGGTCTTACACAAGTTCTTCTCAGCATCTCTCTCTATGACATTCCCTTAATCTTCAGAACTGATCATCTTTAGGAATCTTAATTTAAATATTTCTTGTGAATATTGCTTTCCTTTGGTTTACCTTCCCTGCCTCGTCTCCAACCTCCGTACCTCGGGGTTCAGAAGCAATGTTCCATATCTTTTCAACAGAGGAATGAGACTTTTCATATTTTGTCGTTAATCAGTCTCGCAAACATCTGTACCTGAGATCATGGAAAATTTCTTCGCTCCTCAAGGACACTTTCCATAAAAGAGAAAATAACTTTGACTATCAGCTTTCAACTCTGAGCTCTTCCTCTGGCCTTTTTTACTAAAAATATCTCACACAACTTCTCCAGTCTTTTTCTTTCCCCAGTTTCATTTTGACGGCTGTGTTGTGATCTTCTGAGTCAATAAAAGTCTCCCGTACTCTTTTTCTAAGCTCTAACTAGGACAATTCGGGTCTTTCAGACCCTTCTGCTTCTCCTCTGACCATTCGTATCTGTCACTTCCTCGTTGCAATTACAGCTGTCAACGAAAGTTTAGCATCTTTGAGTATTCTCTCTAAAAAATCTTTCTTCTTGAAAACTATGCTCTGGCTCAACCCCATATCTTAAGAAAGCTGACTAATCCACGTCTATCGTCCTCTGCCTTTCACTTTCACTAATTCTAATGCACTACTTCCCTCGCTTCCACAGATTGGTCCGCTCCTAATCCCCTTATGCTCTTATTTCCACTGGCTGACCCAATCCTAACTACCTAATGCCCTCAATTCCAATGATCCACTGCTTGAAGATTAAGACAAATGTGCAACAGTTAGGTATCTTAATCTTCAACTTGTCGATATTTTATACCATTTTCAATGATCCACTGATTCTATCATTAATTACAAATTCCATAAACACTATGCACACAGCAATCTTTTAGGGTTAGGTTAGGTAAGTTCATTCTCCTAGTGATCATAAGTTACCTCACTCTAAAGTCAACGTTGCTCTGAAGAAGTTACCGTGAAGTCTTCGTCATAGCTCAGATATTTCCAAAGCTTTTGACAGTGTGGTGGCACAAATCTTCACAGCCTCCTGAAGTATCATTCTTCAACTTTCCATCGCACTGCAAACTCATTTCTAGCTTCCTCTCTGATAGATCTCTCTTTGTTGTTATTGGTGGGTCAGCTCCAGAAACTTTCCTCGTTAATTCAGGAGATCCTCAATATTTTTGTTTTGTCTCATATTCTATTCCTGATATTCAACGGCGATTGTCCTCACACTGCATAACCCTTCAAGATGCTTTGATCTAAACAATTTTAGACACCTCCACACTACATGCATGCATACATATGCAGAAACATAGATATGCGATACGCACCCGTGTATATATATATATATATATAAATACAAAAGTGTACATACATCCATACATATACACACATACATACCCAAGAGTATTTATAAATACAGTCATACATACGACACTCACACGCGCACGCATACATATTTGTATTTCTTGCTACATTAGTATTTTATAAATGGCCAGTACTATTTCTATTGCATGCAATGATGTAGAGGAGGCTGGCCAGAGACCGAAGTACACCAACTTATTATTATTATTAATTTTATTATTCATGGGAAAGCTATAAAACTGTAAGGGTCATACAATGAAACACTTATTATGGAAACAAGAATGTATGACATGGTGACAAAAACTCTCTCTCTCTGTCTCTCTCTCTCTCTCTCTCTCTCTCTCTCTCTCTTCTCTCTCTCTCTCTCTCTCTCTCCTCTCTCTATCTATCTATCATTCACTTTTCTTCTATTTGATTCTCTACTATAGCTCGTGGTGCTGGTGCTTCTGCTACTACTGCGATCTTTGTCTATCCAACATTTCGCTCACTGCAAGCAATACGAATCCAATGTGTTTCGCTCACTGCGAGCATTACAAATCTAATGTTTCGCTCACTGCGAGCATTACTAATTCAATGTTTCGCTCACTGCGAGCATTACAAATTCAATGTTTCGCTCACTGCGAGCATTACAAATTCAATGTTTCGCTCACTGCGAACTTTATGACATACAATCTTCCGCTTACCTTGAGCTTTGTCACTGCAGTGTTTCACTTACTGGCAGCATCGCCAATACAATGTTTCGCTCACTGGAAGCTTAGCTTTCTCAGTCTAATGTTTCGCTCACAGAGAGGTTTATGAATGGAATGTTTCGCCCAGCGGGAGCTTTATGAGTGTGAAGAATGAGTGAAGGCCAGCCTACACGCATGGGCCAGCCTACACGCATATGCCAGGATACACGCATGGGCCAGCCTACACGCATGGGCCAGGATACACGCATGGGCCAGCCTACACGCATGGGCCAGCCTACACGCATAGGCCAGGATACACGCATGGGCCAGCCTACACGCATTGGCCAGCCTACACGCATGGGCCAGCCTACACGCATGGGCCAGCCTACACGCATGGGCCAGGATACACGCATTGGCCAGCCTACACGCATGGGCCAGCCTACACGCATGGGCCAGCCTACACGCATGGGCCAGCCTACACGCATGGGCCAGCCTACACGCATGGGCCAGCCTACACGCATGGGCCAGCCTACACGCATGGGCCAGCTACACGCATGGGCCAGCCTACACGCATGGGCCAGCCTACACGCATGGGCCAGCCTACACGCATGGGCCAGCCTACACGCATGGGCCAGCTACACGCATGGCCAGCCTACACGCATGGGCCAGCCTACACGCATGGGCCAGCCTACACGCATGGGCCAGGATATACGCATGGGCCAGCCTACACGCATGGGCCAGCCTACACGCATGGGCCAGCCTACACGCATGGGCCAGCCTACACGCATGGGCCAGCCTACACGCATGGGCCAGCCTACACGCATGGGCCAGCCTACACGCATGGGCCAGCCTACACGCATGGGCCAGCCTACACGCATGGGCCAGCCTACACGCATGGGCCAGCCTACACGCATGGGCCAGTAACGCATGGGCCAGCCTACACGCATGGGCCAGCCTACACGCATGGGCAGCCTACACGCATGGGCCAGCCTACACGCATGGGCAGCTACACGCATGGGCCAGCCTACACGCATGCCAGCCTACGCATGGCCAGCTACACATGCAGTAACATGGGCCAGCTACAGATGGAGCAGCCTCACGATGGCCAGTACACGTGGGACGCAGACCAGGCAATTGATACAACAAGGACTCAACTATATGTGGGAGAGACAATCATCCTGAAAAGGAACCTCACTATTGAGTGAGGGAGTGACAAAAGTCATCCCTGCAACAAGGACACAACTTAACTAATTGATGAGAGTGACAGCAGTCATCTCTGCAACAAGGACACAACTTAACTAATTGATGAAGAGTGACAGCAGTCATCTCTGCAACAAGGACACAACTTAACTAATTGATGGGGAGTGACAGCAGTCATCTCTGCAACAAGGACACATCTTGTGCAACAACAACGACAAACTCAACCAACTAGAGTACAATAGACTTTTTCTTTGCAGAATTTTGCAGGGAAAAATTATACAAAGAGTACACCAGTGTAGTACAATATCTACAGTCAGGTACAAGAGTACACCAGTCAGTGTAGTACAACACCTTCAGTCAAGTACAAGAGTACACCAGTCAGTGTAATACAACACCTTCAGTCAAGTACAAGAGTACACCAGTGTAGTACAACACCTTCAGTCAAGTACAAGAGTACACCAGTGTAGTACAACACCTTCAGTCAAGTACAAGAGTACACCAGTGTAGTACAACACCTGCAGTCAAGTACAAGAGTACACCAGTGTAGTACAACACCTGTAGTCAAGTACAAGAGTACACCAGTGTAGTACAACACCTTCAGTCAAGTACAAGAGTACACAGTGTAGTACAACACCTGCAGTCAAGTACAAGAGTACACCAGTGTAGTACAACACCTTCAGTCAAGTACAAGAGTACACCAGTGTAGTACAACACCTGCAGTCAAGTACAAGAGTACACCAGTGTAGTACAACACCTTCAGTCAAGTACAAGAGTACACCAGTGTAGTACAACACCTGCAGTCAAGTACAAGAGTACACCAGTCAGTGTAATACAACACCTTCAGTCAAGTACAAGAGTACACCAGTGTAGTACAACACCTGCAGTCAAGTACAAGAGTACACCAGTGTAGTACAACACCTGCAGTCAGGTACAAGAGTACACAGTGTAGTACAACACCTGCAGTCAGGTACAAGAGTACACCAGTGTAGTACAACACCTGCAGTCAGGTACAAGAGTACAACAGTGTAGTACAACACCTCAGTCAGGTACAAGAGTACACCAGTGTAGTACAACACCTGCAGTCAGGTACAGAGTACACCAGTGTAGTACAACACCTGCAGTCAGGTACAAGAGTACACCAGTGTAGTACAACACCTCAGTCAGGTACAAGAGTACACCAGTGTAGTACAACACCTGCAGTCAGGTACAAGAGTACACCAGTGTAGTACAACACCTGCAGTCAGGTACAAGAGTACAACCAGTGTAGTACAACACCTGCAGTCAGGTACAAGAGTACACCAGTGTAGTACAACACCTGCAGTCAGGTACAAGAGTACACCAGTGTAGTACAACACCTGCAGTCAGGTACAAGAGTACAACAGTGTAGTACAACACCTGCAGTCAGGTACAAGAGTACACCAGTGTAGTACAACACCTGCAGTCAGGTACAAGAGTACACCAGTGTAGTACAACACCTGCAGTCAGGTACTAGAGTACACTAGTGTAGTACAACACCTGCAGTCAGGTACAAGAGTACAACAGTGTAGTACAACACCTGCAGTCAGGTACAAGAGTACACCAGTGTAGTACAACACCTGCAGTCAGGTACAAGAGTACACCAGTGTAGTACAACATATGCAGTCAGGTACAAGAGTACACCAGTGTAGTACAACACCTGCAGTCAGGTACAAGAGTACACCAGTGTAGTACAACACCTGCAGTCAGGTACAAGAGTACACCAGTGTAGTACAACACCTGCAGTCAGGTACAAGAGTACACCAGTGTAGTACAACACCTGCAGTCAGGTACAAGAGTACACCAGTGTAGTACAACACCTGCAGTCAGGTACAAGAGTACACCAGTTAGTACAACACCTGCAGTCAGGTACAAGAGTACACCAGTGTAGTACAACACCTGCAGTCAGGTACAAGAGTACACCAGTGTAGTACAACACCTGCAGTCAGGTACAAGAGTACACCAGTGTAGTACAACACCTGCAGTCAGGTACAAGAGTACACCAGTGTAGTACAACACCTGCAGTCAGGTACAAGAGTACACCAGTGTAGTACAACACCTGCAGTCAGGTACAAGAGTACACCAGTGTAGTACAACACCTGCAGTCAGGTACAAGAGTACACCAGTGTAGTACAACACCTGCAGTCAGGTACAAGAGTACACCAGTTAGTACAACACCTGCAGTCAGGTACAAGAGTACACCAGTATAGTACAACACCTGCAGTCAGGTACAAGAGTACACCAGTTAGTACAACACCTGCAGTCAGGTACAAGAGTACACCATGTAGTACAACACCTGCAGTCAGGTACAAGAGTACACCAGTATGTACAACACCTGCAGTCAGGTACAAGAGTACACCAGTGTAGTACAACACCTGCAGTCAGGTACAAGAGTACACCAGTATAGTACAACACCTGCAGTCAGGTACAAGAGTACACCAGTGTAGTACAACACCTGCAGTCAGGTACAAGAGTACACCAGTATAGTACAACACCTGCAGTCAGGTACAAGAGTACACCAGTATAGTACAACACCTGCAGTCAGGTACAAGAGTACACCAGTGTAATACAACACCTGCAGTCAGGTACAAGAGTACACCAGTATAGTACAACACCTGCAGTCAGGTACAAGAGTACACCAGTGTAGTACAACACCTGCAGTCAGGTACAAGAGTACACCAGTTAGTACAACACCTGCAGTCAGGTACAAGAGTACACAGTGTAGTACAACACCTGCAGTCAGGTACAAGAGTACACCAGTATAGTACAACACCTGCAGTCAGGTACAAGAGTACACCAGTGTAGTACAACACCTGCAGTCAGGTACAAGAGTACAACAGTGTAGTACAACACCTGCAGTCAGGTACAAGAGTACACCAGTGTAGTACAACACCTGCAGTCAGCTGTAAATAGACGCGAAGAGAATGAAAAACATATAAGATAATTCTGATGGACACGAGTATAATAAAAGTTTCCAGATACGAAGGAAGAAATAACAAAGAAAAAAAGAGATAGAAGGAGAACAGTGGAAAAAATATATATATAGCGGAGCGAAGAGAATAAACTGAATGGGGAAAACGAAATGGAAAGAGAATAAATGGAATGAAGGGAGAAACAGAGAAGATAAAAATACAGACAGAATGGGGGAAAAATAGAGAGAAGGAATGAGGGAAACACAGGAAATAAAGAATTAATAAAGGAGGGGGGGGAGGAGAAATAGTGACAGGAGATTAAAGCAAAAGCCTAAAGGAAGAAACTGAACAGTTAAGAAAATATATGAGAGCAGGAGAAAGGAAAATGGAAGAAACAAATCAAGAGGGGAAGGAAGAACGGAAGGGTGAGAACCGAAGAGAGAAAGAGAGAGGGAGGGAGAGAGGGAGTGAGAAGAGCAAGAGGGTAGACTCCTGTAAAAGAGGATTAGGGAGAATAAAGAAGAGAAAGAGTAGGATCCGGTCACAGGAAGATCACACGAATGGAAACGTAAAAGGAAATGTAATAAAAGGGAAGAGAAGGTGGTGCTAACCTGTGGAACACTGTACTAGACACCGTAATAATGTTATAACCTGGAGGGAGCAGTTTGAGGACCCGGAGAATGGAAAGACGATAATTGAAAGCAAAGACAGTGAGAATAAGAGTATTTTTCATTCTGTTATTTGTAATTCCTTCCCTCTACTTACCGTATTCCCTCTTGTTTATTCTCTTCCCCCTGTCTTGATAATTTTTGTTCATTAATCTCTTCCTTTCCCTCATTCCTATATATATTCTTCTGCTTCCTCCTGTTATTTCTCTTCTCTGTTACTCTCTCCTAATGAACATAAAGAAGGTAGTGAACCATGCATAACGTGAACGTCAAGAACGAATGTGACAAAACACATCACATGGGAAATCATTTTGACCCCCAAAAAAAAAAAAAACATGAAAATTTCAAGATAATTTTTTCGTGTGTGAGACTTTGAGATATACAGAAAATACATACACAACTGTGTTCTACAGGTTGATCAAGAAGGCTGTTGGTGTCCGCTGAGGTGTACAAAGCCAGCGCGAGAGACGTTAAAATACAAATGAGGAGACTGTGTTGGACACTGGAGAAAATGAGGGAAAATGCGTAGGAAAGAAGAAAATGACAAAGTAAATATTACTAAATTGAAGAAAAAGTTTTATAATGAAGACAATTAACTTCAGTTGTTTGACAAGGAAACTGAAGGACGTAATTAAGAGAGAAAACGAGAAACAAACATTTAATATGTGAAGGATATCCTGTATTGAGAGACTGTAAGAGAGGAATGAGGAATAGAAACTATGGATAAAGGCTGGACAAGGGAATAAAATGAACATAGATTAAATTTATATACGAATTAAAAACAGTAAGAAATATATAAGAAAAGGGCGATTTTTAATAAAGCAAAACAAGAGTTGCTGGAGGATGATAAACACTAACTCTAGGCCTATCGCATTTCCCTGTTTAGTCAGGAGCTTTGCAATGTTGAGTTGCAACAAGCAGACTGAGGGAAAAGATTCTCTCATAGGTAGGGATGTGTCTCTGGCACATGGCCCGTGCTGTGGAAGAGACACAGGGCCAGGCACCCACACCATCCTCCCACATTATCCCCCACCCTTAGTGGGATAGGGGATACCTTCCGAGGATTATGGAAAACAATATAAAATGATGTTAAACTTAACAGACCCCCAATAACAGCGTCACATTGATGTCAACTGGTCTAGTACCGTTATGAAATCATATCATATTTACTAGATTGCTGTTTCAATGTTACCTTAGTGTGTAACGTTGTAGTAACGTAAGAGTATCTTCTAGGAGCCCCTCCACACATATGTTGGTTGGTATCCTACTTCACTCTAGAAAATTATCCTGAATATTCCTTATCTCGTACATGTCATCCCTGCGTCACTATGACAAGTTATCAATGTAGGAATACAGTTTCCTGAGCACTGGAGGACTCTCCAGTATCGTATACTTAATTATTCCAGAGTATTTCTGAATATTCTACTCTTCTGGGCTATTGAAAGTTATCATTGTGGGTTAAAATACCTTTCCTTTCTCCTGAAGCCCGCCTATTATACTGACATTACCAACTGCTCTTATAGTATTTGTTCAAGAGTAAATTTAATATATTTTTAATTTATTCTCACAGTCTATCGTCGCAAACCTTGACTCTTCACCTTACCACGACCCGAGTAACCATAAGGGAGTCACACGTTTCTCTCTTCAGAAACGTGTCATCACTTACGAGGTTTTATATACTCAAAAATTATCAAGATATACTCAGGAATAACTAGATATACTCATGAATCCTCCAGTACTCAGGAATGTGTATACCCATACTGAAAACTTTCCATAGTGACGCAAGGTTGACAGGTACGAGAGTAGGAATATCCAGGATAATTTTCCAGAGTGAATCAGGGGACCAACCATCATACATCTCGAGAGGGTCCTGGAAGACTCTTCAACTGGCGGTACTTCATTATGAGGTGACAATGACCAATACACGCTTCTTTCTTACGTTACTCCGAAGTTGCACACAGAACTCAGGTAACACTAAAACAACCATCTAATATTTCATAATGGCACCAGACTAGTTGATATTTATCCGATGCTGTTATTAGACGAACTGTTAACTTTCATCTAATTCTCTACTGCTTTCTGTAAACCTCTGAGGGCATCCCCTACCTCACCTGACGGGGGAGATGATGCGGGAGCAAGGTGCGGGTGGCTGGCTCTCAGCCTCTCATGGGATGGGCCGTTGACCTACACTTTGAAGGAGGATAATCTTGTAGCTCGGAGGGTCATTTAAATTGTAATATCTGCACACTTTTGACAAGACAACTAAAGAATGAGTGATTTTGAGTGTGACTTCACCCTCCTCCCCCAAAAAAAAAATTATTATTTTATTCATGGGGGAAGTGTCAAGCCCCTAGCAGTCATGCAGTGTCTAGAGAATGGGAAGTAATCACGTGCTGTCACAGGAAAAGAAGGGGTTACTCCCCGTCTTAGGACCAAAAGCCCTCACCAGGATCAAAACATTCTCTTTTATGGGAATAAAGCAAAGTAAGAAATACGTGAGGGAAGAAAACCTGGAGACGTGTGTGTGTGTGTGTGTGTGTGTGTGTGTGTGTGTGTGTGTGTGTGAGTGTGTGTGTGAAACAGCAACTCCAGCACTACCCCCACCCTCACCTCCACCTCCACCTCCACACCCACACCATCCCCACCACCTCTGACACAACTAACTACCTCCCAACACTACCTAGCACCATCATTTTTACCACAACCTTTTGAATAATAGTACCACCACCAAAACTTACTAACTACAACCACTAACATCCTATCTCCACCATCACCACTACCTACTAACTACATCCACTAACATCATATCTACATCACCACCACTACCTACTAACTACAACCAGTAACATCATACCTCCACTACTACCACTACCTACTAACTACATACACTAACATCATGTTTACACCACCACTACCTACTAACTACAACCAGTAACATCATACCACCACTACCTACTAACAACAACCACAAACATCACCACCCTCCACTACTCCAAAGGTCAGTAATTGGTGGCTCCCAGGGTGCCCAGACCAGCCAAGTTAATGGAGAGGAAAAGAAAGCTAATTAATAATGAGCAAGACTTGACAGAGAAATTTGCGAGGGAGAGGAGGACAATTACGCCAGGGAAGGGCGGTAAGCAAGTGCTAAGCACGCAGAGCTAGAGCTAAGGAACGACCAGGAAGCTACCCGTGACTGGACTCGAGAGCTTTCCGACTGGCCTGTTACCAGCAGGTCCACACAACCCATCACAACTTGCTTGTTCAAGTATTTTTTGTAGCAAGGGGAGTAAATTATCTGTATATTTTCTCGATCGGACATCTTATTAGCCTTGACAGGTGAGGACGGCGCAGTATTTTAGACGAGAGAGCGTATAAGCGCTTTCAATAACGCCGTCACTGGCGCTGCTCTTATTTTAAAAGTTCCCATAATTCACCTTAATATTTTCCAGGCCTTGGTTACATTTCTTTTATATTGCTCTTTGCACACTTGACAATATTATTACTAGATTTTTTTCCTTTGACTAGATCCCACTCTCTTTGATAGTCTGTTTTTAATTCTTAGTTCTTTCCGTATTGAAGCAACTGAAATTTGTCACCGTAGCAAGGTTGGTTACGTGATGAGTGTGGTCCGTTGCTCGATCCCCGGTACTGTTGAAATATTGGGCGTTTTTCCTTACACCTGCTGCTCCTGTTCACCTATCAGTAAGTAGGTACCTGTGTGTTAGTCGACTGGTGTGGGTTGCATCCTGGGGAGTGGCAGTATACCTTAGATAGGGCTGAGTTTTGAAATGAGCTGAGTTAGAATAACATCTCTTAGCCTGTAAAACTGAATTGTGTAAAAACAATCAGTGTTGCATTTCATGGGTCGGTGGCAGCTTTTGTTGATACCTGATGTAGTTATTTACTGTGATGTAATTTTCTTGCTTTATTTACAATCAACAAAAGACGACAGTGATTTGTGATTTTGTTTTCATCTCTGCCATAAGGAGTAGAGATAGTACACCTTCCTGGAGAGTGTGTTGCCAGGTGCCAGGACAGTGTGTTGTCAGGTGCCAGGGCAGTGTGTTGCCAGGTGCCAGAACAGTGTGTTGTTAGGTACCAGGGCAGTGTGTTGCCACGTGCCAGGACAGTGTGTTGTCAGGTGCCAGGACAGTGTGTTGTCAGGTGCCAGGACAGTGAGTTGTGAGGTGCCAGGACAGTGTGTTGTGAGGTGCCAGGACAGTGTGTTGTCAGGTGCCAGGACAGTGTGTTGTCAGGTGCCAGGACAGTGTGTTGTCATGTGCCAGGACAATATGATGTCAGGTGCCAGGACAATGTATTGTCAGGTGCCAGGACAGTGTTGTCAGGTGCCAGGACAGTGTGTTGTCAGGTGCCAGGACAGTGTTGTCAGGTGCCAGGACAGTGTGTTGTCATGTGCCAGGACAGTGTCTTGTCATGTGCCAGGACAGTGTGTTGTCAGGTGCCAGAACAGTGTGTTGTCAGGTGCCAGGACAGTGTCTTGTACTGACCTTTTCACCGTACTTTGTAATATTTATCTTAGTTAACATCAACTTCACTGTTCAACCTGTTACAACTTCAGACAATTTAGTATACTATCTCTCCACGGTCACATTTTCCAAATGCCTTTTGCAAAAAAAAAATGTGTAAATCAACTGACCAAAAATCAAGACTTAGGAGAAGAATATTATGACGACGTTTTAGTCTGTCCTGGACCAAGTGACAGCTGGTGCATGACAGGCCGAAACCTCGTCATGTAAATAGAAACTATATTTAATTTTCTTCAGATGCTTTCGTGATTTTGTTAGTGTAACAAGTGCCTTAAGAGGGGACTATTCCTTACATATAGCCGTTATTGACCAAGGTAGTGTAAGTCACACCTTCCTATGAAGTCAGTAAGTTGACTTCCACGTGACTTCCTATGAAGTCAGTAAGTTGACTTCCTCGTGACTTCCTATGAAGTCAGAAAGTTGACTTATTCGTGACTTCCTATAAAGCCTTGCATGTGTGATTCTGTTGGTCTGTATTTCTTGCAAATAATCTGATGGAAAATAATAAGATGTTTTAATGAAGTTTGGCAACTTAATAACGACGTCTAGCTTGGTTTGCAAACAAAGCAAAATCTTGTATTGTTTGTATTGGCTTGAGAAAGCTGCTGAAGGGCGAAACGTTGCCGCAATAAAACATCTAATTAGTTGCACACTTGTCCTTTTACCTAACATGTTGTCGGGAATTCTACCAACATTATTACGAAGGAAAAGCTTGTCAGAACTGTGTTAAAAATGACTTGTGTATTCCAGTTTGTCGGTTCTCACACACAACTTCAGTTACAGTAGCTCTCATGTCTATGTTTCTTTGTGAAGCCAGGCTACCTCCTTTGTGAAGCAAGGCTACCTCCTTTGTGAAGCGAGGCTACCTCCTTTGTGAAGCGAGGCTACCTCCTTTGTGAAGCGAGGCTCCCTCCTTTGTGAAGCGAGGCTCCGTCCTTTGTGAAGCGAGGCTCCCTCCTTGTGAAGCGAGGCTCCTCCTTTGTGAAGCGAGGCTCCTTCCTTGTGAAGCGAGGCTCCCTCCTTTGTGAAGCGAGGCTCCCTCCTTTGTGAAGCGAGGCTCCCTCCTTTGTGAAGCGAGGCTACCTCCTTTGTGAAGCGAGGCTCCCTCCTTTGTGAAGCGAGGCTCCCTCCTTTGTGAAGCGAGGCTACCTCCTTTCTGAAGCGAGGCTACCTCCTTTGTGAAGCGAGGCTCCCTCCTTTGTGAAGCGAGGCTCCTTCCTTTGTGAAGCGAGGCTCCCTCCTTTGTGAAGCGAGGCTCCCTCATTTGTGAAGCGAGGCTACCTCCTTTGTGAAGCGAGGCTACCTCCTTTGTGAAGCGAGGCTCCCTCCTTTGTGAAGCGAGGCTACCTCCTTTGTGAAGCGAGGCTACCTCCTTTGTGAAGCGAGGCTCCCTCCTTTGTGAAGCGAGGCTCCCTCCTTTGTGAAGCTAGGCTCCCTCCTTTGTGAAGCGAGGCTCCTTCCTTTGTGAAGCGAGGCTCCCTCCTTTGTGAAGCGAGGCTCCCTCCTTTGTGAAGCGAGGCTCCCTCCTTTGTGAAGCGAGGCTACCTCCTTTGTGAAGCGAGGCTCCCTCCTTTGTGAAGCGAGGCTCCCTCCTTTGTGAAGCGAGGCTACCTCAATTGTGAAGCGAGGCTCCCTCCTTTGTGAAGCGAGGCTCCTCCTTTGTGAAGCGAGGCTCCCTCCTTGTGAAGCGAGGCTACCTCCTTTGTGAAGCGAGGCTCCCTCCTTTATGAAGCGAGGCTACCTCCTTTGTGAAGCGAGGCTACCTCCTTTGTGAAGCGAGGCTACCTCCTTTGTGAAGCGAGGCTCCCTCCTTTGTGAAGCGAGGCTCCCTCCTTTGTGAAGCGAGGCTACCTCCTTTGTGAAGCGAGGCTCCCTCCTTTGTGAAGCGAGGCTCCCTCCTTTGTGAAGCGAGGCTCCCTCCTTTGTGAAGCGAGGCTACGTCCTTTGTGAAGCGAGGCTCCCTCCTTTGTGAAGCGAGGCTCCCTCCTTTGTGAAGCGAGGCTACCTCCTTTGTGAAGCGAGGCTACCTCCTTTGTGAAGCGAGGCTCCCTCCTTTGTGAAGCGAGGCTCCCTCCTTTGTGAAGCGAGGCTACCTCCTTTGTGAAGCGAGGCTCCTCCTTTGTGAAGCGAGGCTCCCTCCTTTGTGAAGCGAGGCTCCCTCCTTTGTGAAGCGAGGCTCCCTCCTTTGTGAAGCGAGGCTACCTCCTTTGTGAAGCGAGGCTCCCTCCTTTGTGAAGCGAGGCTACCTCCTTTGTGAAGCGAGGCTACCTCCTTTGTGAAGCGAGGCTCCCTCCTTTGTGAAGCGAGGCTACCTCCTTTGTGAAGCGAGGCTCCCTCCTTTATGAAGCGAGGCTACCTCCTTTCTGAAGCGAGGCTACCTCCTTTATGAAGCGAGGCTACCTCCTTTGTGAAGCGAGGCTACCTCCTTTATGAAGCGAGGCTACCTCCTTTGTGAAGCAAGGCTACCTCCTTTGTGAAGCGAGGCTACCTCCTTTGTGAAGCAAGGCTACCTCCTTTGTGAAGCGAGGCTACCTCCTTTATGAAGCGAGGCTACCCTCTTGTGAAGCGAGGCCCCTTCTTTGTGAAGCGAGGCTACCTCCTTTGTGAAGCGAGGCTACCTCCTTTGTGAAGCGAGGCTACCTCCTTTGTGAAGCGAGGCTACCTCCTTTGTGAAGCGAGGCTACCTCCTTTGTGAAGCGAGGCTACCTCCTTTGTGAAGCGAAGCTACCTCCTTTGTGAAGCGAGGCTACCTCCTTTGTGAAGCGAGGCTACCTCCTTTGTGAAGCCAGGCTACCTCCTTTGTGAAGCCAGGCTACCTCCTTTGTGAAGCGAGGCTACCTCCTTTGTGAAGCCAGGCTACCTCCTTTGTGAAGCGAGGCTACCTCCTTTGCAAAGCGAGGCTACCTCCTTTGCAAAGCGAGGCTACCTCCTTTATGAAGCGAGGCTACCTCCTTTGTGAAGCGAAGCTACCTCCTTTGTGAAGCGAGGTTACCTCCTTTGTGAAGCGAGGCTACCTCCTTTGTGAAGCCAAGCTACCTCCTTTGTGAAGCAAGGCTACCTCCTTTGTGAAGCGAAGCTACCTCCTTTGTGAAGCGAGGCTACCTCCTTTGTGAAGCGAGGCTACCTCCTTTGTGAAGCGAGGCTACCTCCTTTGTGAAGCGAGGCTACCTCCTTTGTGAAGCGAGGCTCCCTCCTTTGTGAAGCGAGGCTACCTCCTTTGTGAAGCGAGGCTACCTCCTTTGTGAAGCTAGGCTACCTCCTTTGTGAAGCGAGGCTACCTCCTTTGTGAAGCGAGGCTCCCTTCTTTGTGAAGCGAAGCTCCCTCCTTTGCAAAGCGAGGCTACCTCCTTTGCAAAGCGAGGCTACCTCCTTTGCAAAGCGAGGCTACCTCCTTTTGAAGCGAAACTACCTCCTTTGTGAAGCGAGGCTACCTACTTTGTGAAGCGAGGCTACCTCCATTGCAAAGCGAGGCTACCTCCTTTGCAAAGCGAGGCTACCTCCTTTGTGAAGAGAGGCTCCCTTCTTTGTGAAGCGAGGCTCCCTCCTTTGCAAAGCGAGGCTACCTTCTTTGCAAAGCGAGGCTACCTCATTTGCAAAGCGAGGCTACCTCCTTTGCAAAGCGAGGCTACCTCCATTGTGAAGCGAAACTACCTCCTTTGTGAAGCGAGGCTACCTCCTTTGCAAAGCGAGGCTACCTACTTTGTGACGCGAGGCTACCTCCTTTATGAACCGAGGCTACCTCCTTTATGAAGCGAGGCTACCTCTTTTGTGAAGCGAGGCTACCTCCTTTGTGAAGCGAGGCTACCTCCTTTATGAAGCGAGGCTACCTCCTTTGTGAAGCGAGGCTACCTCTTTTGTGAAGCGAGGCTACCTCCTTTATGAAGCGAGGCTACCTCCTTTATGAAGCGAGGCTCCCTCCTTTGTGAAGCGAGGCTCCCTCATCTGTGAAGCGAGGCTCCCTCCTTTGTGAAGCGAGGCTCCCTCCTTTGTGAAGCCAGGCTACCTCCTTTATAAAGCGAGGCTCCCTCCTTTATGAAGCGAGGCTACCTCCTTTATGAAGCGAGGCTCCCTCCTTTGTGAAGCGAGGCTCCCTCCTTTATGAAGCGAGGCTCCCTCCTTTGTGAAGCGAGGCTCCCTCCTCTGTGAAGCGAGGCTACTAAGTGAGGCGAGGCAATGTGATTCCTGTGATACTGGAATCTTGCATAAATATAGGAGCGTGGTCCAGGTGTTGAGTGCATGTTCACGCAATCATTTTCCCATTATTAATGCATTGACGAACGAGTGATTTCAAGCAAATAGCAATACTGCGACGGGCCGGGGATCGATTCCCGGCCCGTCGCAGTATTGCTGTTTTCTCGTTATGTGTATCTTATCAGTTCCTGGTTAAGACTAGGAGTCACAGTGACGTGGCTGGAAAAGAAAATTCACGCTGAATTTAGTTCTGGATTCACGCTAATGGTTAAAGACGGACCGAAATGTTGTTCAACGCTTCGTTTCTAAAGCGTTATAGTAATATAGTAAGCGTTATAATAATAATAATAATAATAATAATAATAATAATAATAATAATAATAATAATAATAATAATAATAATAATAATAATAATAATAATAGATATCAGCGGGAGGAGGGACGAGAAGTTACCACTCCCTGCACTGTATGACTCATACGGTTTTAGCGCTTCCTGTCAACTTAGGAATGATATTTTCTTTAATTTAAGTTAGGATAGATGGGTTACTTTTGATTAGGTTGGCTTAGGTTAGGCTAGGTTAGAGTGGGTTCTGTTAGGCTACATTAACCAATAAAGCCGGATATTAAGACTTAAATAAGTAAAGTAAAAGCCCAGCTGCGATGCATCTGGCAACGGGGTGATCAAACGTACAGATACGTACGATTACCACTGGTGGTTCCAGAACGGGTTAACCAGCTGTTGTGTTGATCTTCCAGGTGATGTTTCAGCTACATCTTTGGTCTCTCCCAGCTGGAACTTGGAGCCTGGGAGATAAATGTCTCGTAGGAAGATAATATGTGATGTAGTCATTCTTCGTCTCGTAGGATAATATATGATATAGTTATATATATTCCTCGCCTGCTCGGTGACTCTCATATATATAGCACGTTTTTTTTGGAAAATACGATTCAAAATGTGCATCCAAAATTGCATATCATTAACTATTGAGGGTTTTTCGTACGCTATGCATTTCTACATACACCTTTTCAAGCATATATAAAAAAAAAGCACCAAGTAGAAGAGTGTTAATCGAGGACCTACTAAATATCAGGATCTTATTCTCGACTTCCATTCATGGTTATTTACCCTACACTTTAATGATTTTAATACATTTATAAGAATTATGGGTTCATACCTGTCCACGAAGTTGCATTTTTGTTTCATACTGCTCGGGAAATTATACTATGAGGGTCAAGAAATTGTATTTCGTGGGCCATGCTCTCCCAGAAATTATATTTTGGCCTTAATACGCCCCCAACAATCTCTAATGTGAGTTTCTGTGAAAGTTCCAAACATTGCATTTGTTTGTGTGTGGAGGACCTTTATGAAAGAAACTTTATTTTTCATCTTTGTTTTTAGGTCTTTTATGGTGGCAAAGAGAGAAGTTATTTTACTTGGGTTGTTCTGAACTGGTGATACTGTGGCAGTCTGCTACTGCCCCTCTCGTATTACTGTGGCAGTCTGCTACTGCCCCTCTCGTATTACTGTGGCAGTCTGCTACTGCCCCTCTCGTATTACTGTGGCAGTCTGCTACTGCCCCTCTCGTATTACTGTGGCAGTCTGCTACTGCCCCTCTCGTATTACTGTGGCAGTCTGCTACTGCCCCTCTCGTATTACCGTGGCAGTCTGCTACTGCCCCTCTCGTATTATTGTGGCAGTCTGCTACTGCCCCTCTCGTATTATTGTGGCAGTCTGCTACTGCCCTCTCGTATTACTTGTGGCAGTCTGCTACTGCCCTCTGTATTATGTGGCAGTCTGCTACTGCCCTCTCGTATTATTGTGGCAGTCTGCTACTGCCCCTCGTATTACTGTGGCAGTCTGCTACTGCCCTCTCGTATTACGTGGCAGTCTGCTACTGCCCTCTCGTATTATTGTGGCAGTCTGCTACTGCCTCTCTCGTATTATTGTGGCAGTCTGCTACTGCCCTCTCGTATTACTGTGGCAGTCTGCTACTGCCCCTCTCTATTACTGTGGCAGTCTGCTACTGCCCCTCTCGTATTATTGTGGCAGTCTGCTATCTGCTCCTCCTCGTATTATTGTGGCAGTCTGCTACTGCCCTCTCGTATTATTGTGGCAGTCTGCTACTGCCCCTCTCGTATTATTGTGGCAGTCTGCTACTGCCCTCTCAGTGTCTATTTGTGGCAGTCTGCTACTGCCCCTCTCGTATTACTGTGGCAGTCTGCTACTGCCCCTCTCGTATTATTGTGGCAGTCTGCTACTGCCCCTCTCGTATTACTGTGGCAGTCTGCTACTGCCCCTCTCGTATTACTGTGGCAGTCTGCTACTGCCCCTCTCGTATTATTGTGGCAGTCTGCTACTGCCCTCTCGTATTAGTGGCAGTCTGCTACTGCCCTCTCGTATTACTGTGCAGTCTGTTACTGCCCCTCTCGTATTACTGTGGCAGTCTGCTACTGCCCCTCTCGTATTATTGTGGCAGTCTGCTACTGCCCTCTCGTATTATGTGGCAGTCTGCTACTGCCCCTCTCGTATTATGTGGCAGTCTGCTACTGCCCCTCTCGTATTACTGTGGCAGTCTGCTACTGCCCTCTCGTATTATGTTGGCAGTCTGCTACTGCCCTCTCGTATTACTGTGGCAGTCTGCTACTGCCCTCTCGTATTACTGTAGCAGTCTGCTACTGCCCTTTCCGTATTACTGTGGCAGTCTGCTACTGCCCCTCTCGTATTACTGTGGCAGTGTGTGCGGTAAAGAGGGAAACAGGGAGAGGGACGAGGTAAGGAGGAAGGAAGGAAGGAATGACGAAGGGATTAAGAAAAGTGGGAAAAGGGAAAAGGATGAAGGAGGAAAGTAGTCAGGAATAAAAGGAAGGAGGACGAGAAGCAGAACCGAAGAACAGGGAGGAAAGAAGGGCAGAAAGGAGGATGAATATAGGGGGTGAAGGAAGCTGGGAAGGACGAAGAAAGGAGCGGTAATAGTGAATGAAAGAGAAAGGAAAGAGAGAGGGTATGATACTTAGAAATAAGGAAATAAAAAGGGAAGAAGGAAGCAATCAGGAAAAGAAAGCGGAAGGAAGGAGGACAGGGGAAAAAAAAAGAAACCGGAAGGGAGAGAGAGAGAGAGAGAGAGAGAGAGAGAGAGAGAGAGAGAGAGAGAGAGAGAGAGAGAGAGAGAGAGAGAGAGAGAGATCGCAGTTAGAAAGATTCGAAGCCACGTCAGGGAGGCTGGCAAGGTTCCTCAAATAACACTCTAGACCACTCAGCCACAGATGCCACATAAGCTGGGCAGCCTGGTTTACAAGCCATGTTTCTTCCCAGTCCGGGCACTCAGTGTGCCTCAAGTATGGTTTCAAGCTATTTCATTCTCCTCCTGTATGTTCTGACCTCATAAGAGAGTTTTATATCAATGCATCACGCATAAATAGGTGGGTATATAAAGGGAACCATGCCAGCCTCCCTGACGTGGCTTCAAATCCTGCTGATTGCAGTTATTATCTGTATATTCTCGCCTGTTTCTGTGTGGTGCATTGATATAACTCTCTTGTGAGGTCAGAACATACTGGAGGAGAATGAAATAGCTTGAAACCATACTTGAGGCACACTGACGTGCCCGGACTGGAAGAAACATGGCTTGTAAACCAGGCTGCCCAGCTTATGAGGCATCTGTGGCTGAGTGCTCTAGAGCGTCACTTGAGGAACCTTACCAGAGTCCCTGACGTGGCTTCGAATTCTGCTGACTGAGATCTCTGTACATACACACCTGTTTCTGCTGGTATATATATATATATATATATATATATATATATATATATATATATATATATATATATATATATATATATATATATATATATATATATATATATATATATATATATAAATGTCGTGCCGTATAGGTCAAACTGGTCAATTAGCAAGAACTCATTTAAAATTAAGTTCTTTCTAAAATTTTATCTTATAAGTTTAAAGATATATATTTTTTAATTTATGTTAATGTAAAAAATAATAATTTTGTATCAAAAGAACCTTAGAAAACTTTACAATAATTTAATAATAAACAAACACAATGAAATATATTTTTTTTCGTTAGGTTCTGAATGATTTTTGCGAAATTATTGCATACATAAATTTTCGCCTGCCTTATTCGGCAAGAAGAGCGTTGCTATTTAAGCTAAACTAGCAAGTTTTACGTATATGGCACGATATATATATATATATATATATATATATATATATAAATTATATCTCATCCCACAGCAGGAGGATTCAAACTAGCACTCGAAACCTTCGTGAACTGAGAGAATGTTTGCAAATAATTTTGCTCTTTTCTTCGTATGTGTGTGTGTGTGTGTGTGTGTGTTAGTTACCATTTTGTCCTAGGCACATGTCGATTTGACACACACTATGTGTGTATGTGTGTGTGTGTGTGTGTGTGTGCGCGCCTCAGTGTTAGAGAATCAGTTGACACCTGAAAACATCTGAGGTGGACGAGTCTTCTGTGCACGTCTCCTTACACCTGGTGATCTGTTCTCTCTTCTATTACCAGGAAATAGATCAGTCGACTGTTGTGAGTCGCATCCAAGGAGGAGGAGGAAATATACCTTAATAGGACTGAGTTTTGGTATGAAACATCTTTTTGTAAAGTGAACTCCATAAACAACAGAAGATGGTGACTTACCTGTTGGAGGGATGGAGGAGGTAGGGTAGAGACTAGGTAGCTGTGTGGTGGTGGTGGTGGAGGTGGACCTCATGAGTGGTACGGGCGTGGTGGAGGTGGTGGTGTGGTAGTCTGGGTGCGGGGGCGGGGCAGAGTCACAACACTCTCGGTCTGGGAACTCTGACGCCCGCGCGCCCATACGCCCGTGCTGCAGGCCGCTCAGCAGCAGCAACAGCGCCCACAGCAGGAGAGGCCACCGTTTGAGCTTGAATTTCCGCGTAAGTGAAGCACTGCAGGTGGACGATGCAGGTGTGGTGAGGTGCTGAGACGTGATGGGGAGTTCTGGCGTGGGCGTGAGGAAAGTTCTCGTGGGCGTGGACACGGGCATGACTTGGAACCTACACTTGAGCTCGCTGGCGGGCAAAATGCCAGCCATTACTTTAGAAGAGATGGGCTTCCTCTCTGGCCAGGGCCACGACTCATCACTATCACTCGCTAAATTACAATTACATGTTAACTGACGTATATCGCGTGTATCGCCGTCGTTAGGAAGGTCAATGGCGAGGCGGCCAGAGACGCAACTTGCAGATTGCCTCGCCCCGCTACACACACTACCTCTACCTGATGAATCACTCACACTTATTTCACTAGATTCACAGCGTCGTAGAAGCCCCGAGAGCTCCATATATGATATGCACTGATTACAAGGAAAGTGATATGATATATTAGCATTAAGTTCACTATCGTTTACCGTGATATGGTTGTAAATACACCGCTGACTCCTCGCTAAGCAAGCCAGTGAAGGCCAGACTGCCTCAGGAGGAGACTTAAGGGAGAGGACAACTCCTGGAGAGAAGGCTAGAGATATGTGATTCTTGGGTGAGTATGGCACCAGGCCTTGGCCTTTCTTGTGGCGCTCTGGAGACGGTCGAGAGGAGGAGAGCCAACTGCGTCTCTCTTCTCGGACGTTCCTCTGATGAGCAATCATGTCAGGGTCATCTGAGGTGTCGAACACGGTCTGGGTGATTAGGGAAGGAAGGTAATCCGTAGGAGGAGGAGGGTAATGTATGTTTCTGACTTTTACACCATGACAGCCTGGCAGCGACTGAGGTGTATTATGTAGGTGTTGAGGAATCCATGTCAGTGACACAAACCTCACAGGTGAGCATGTTCGTGCCTGGAGCCTCGTTACCAGGCGGTCAGGGTTCTGGCCAGGTGTGGAAGGCTCTGGGACGCCTGGTTGAGCTCCATCCTGGGTCCAGCACCTTGGACCGGCTCAGTCATGGCGGACGAGTGTGCCTAGGGCTCCCTGCCTCTCATAAACATGCTGTAAACACGAGGAAAAACACCTTCCATATTATTACCTCACACCAACAAACATCTGCACGAACATTTATCATTATTTTTTCGTCACTGATGTTCACAATGAATAAAAACAATTACAAATTGTCAAATAATTTTATGTAAACGAACAACAATATCACAACAGTTTCTGAAACGTTTACCAGTGTGTGATTAAAGCGTCAGTGTTGACAGTGGTCATAAAATCACATGAGTATCTTTTAGGGGGAGGTTCCTTGATGCTGGTGAAAGGCTCTTGATCGAAGGAATTGGAGCTATCATCCTATTCCTCAGATCAGAGTCTATTAACTTTCAATTCTCTTGCGGGTTCATCGCTTTACCATGATTACAATAACAATAATACCATACGACACTGTATTAACAGATGATAACACCATCACCACTATGGTAGCAGTGACACACACTCTACTACTAACACTATCGTCATCACCACCATGGCAGCAGTGACACACACTCTACTACTAACACTATCGTCATCACCACCATGGCAGCAGTGACACACACTCTACTACTAACACTATCGTCATCACCACCATGGCAGCAGTGATACACTCTACTACAAACACTATCGTCATCACCACCATGGCAGCAGTGACACACACTCCACTACTAACACTATCGTCATCACCACCATGGCAGCAGTGACACACACTCTACTACTAACACTATCGTCATCACCACCATGGTAGCAGTGACACACACTCTACTACTAACACTATCGTCATCACCACCATGGCAGCAGTGACACACTCTACTACAAACACTATCGTCATCACCACCATGGCAGCAGTGACACTACTCCACTACTAACACTATCGTCATCACCACCATGACAGCAGTGACACACACTCTACTACTAACACTATCGTCATCACCACCATGGCAACAGTGACACACACACTCTACTACTAACACTATCGTCATCACCACCATGACAACAGTGACACACACACTCTACTACTAACACTATCGTCATCACCACCATGACAACAGTGACACACACACTCTACTACTAACACTATCGTGATCACCACCATGACAACAGTGACACACACACACTCTACTACTAACACTATCGTCATCACCACCATGACAACAGTGACACACACTTTACTACTAACACTATCGTCATCACCACCATGACAACAGTGACACACACACTCTACTACTAACACTATCGTCATCACCACCATGACAACAGTGACACACACATCTACTACTAACACTATCGTCATCACCACCATGGTAGCAGTGACACACACTCTACTACTAACACTATCGTCATCACCACCATGACAGCAGTGACACACACTCTACTACTAACACTATCGTCATCACCACCATGACAACAGTGACACACACACTCTACTACTAACACTATCGTCATCACCACCATGACAGCAGTGACACACACTCTACTACTAACACTATCGTCATCACCACCATGACAACAGTGACACACACACTCTACTACTAACACTATCGTCATCACCACCATGGCAGCAGTGACACACAATACATTAACACCACTGTCATCAGCACCAAAACGTCACAAACATGACAATGTACCAGGATTGTTAAACTTTCTGTCTCCTGGACGCAAGATAACAGGTAAATCTTACAAACGTCTACACACAATCATAATACACTTAAATTCTCCTTAAAAAATAAAAAATGGTAGGTAAGCTAAGAGTGTCTCTCTTACATCGCTGCTTACCTAATTATCTTACCTACTGTACCTATCTTCCTTACCTCACCTTCCCTATAACTTTAATCCCGATGCTCCTTCCTTCTCTCTCTCTCTGATCTCTATTCGCTAGGCAGGCAACATCCTCTGCATCTAAGTTCTTTACTTTCACCTACTCTATTTTTTCCTTGATTTGTTCTCCTCTTTCTTATCGTCATCTACATATATTCTTCATCCCCTTCCTTTAAATTACCATGGCAACTCTTCCTTCCTACATCACTTCTTGCATACATTACCATTTTTTCTTTCTCCTACCCTGTTATCTTTTTATTATACTTCTTCCTCCTTCCTTCCTTCCTTCTGCCATTCCTTCTTTCCATCCATCCTGGCTTCTCCATACATCCCTCCCACCTTTCTTTTTCTCTTTCTTTCTTTTTATTTCGCTTCTTTCTTCTATCATTGCTTGCATCGCCTCTACAAGTTCAGACCCCACACACCAGACTTTCCCAGTCAGACATTCAGCTGCGGCCACCATCAACCTCACTTTACGATCCCAGCCTAAACGAAGATGAATGTGTATTGGGGAGGAATCTGTACCTTATGTTTCCGGATTCCTGCTTCAAGTTACGCCTCCCTTCCTCGCTGTCCCGTGTTTTGTGCTCTCCCTTCTCTGTACCTTACACTGTGTTCCCCGCTGTGTGTTCCTTCCCTCTTTCTTGCTTACTGTTTCATGGTCCGTGCTTTCCCTTCCCCTTTTCTCTACGTCCCCTTTAACGTCCGCCCTTCTAAAGTTATTCCGTACTTTGCTTAGAACACTAAGATAAAGCAAAATCCTTTCCCAAGGGGAGGCAGTATGGCCAAAATACACCAGCCTTTGTTGAATCACTGAGCTGGCCATCGTTCAGTTAACATCTTCCCCACCTAAGGGGGAGACACTTACCCTGACGAAGAAGCCATCACCACCGCCGTCATTACCCACATGTGGCTGTGGTGGGTGAACGTAAAGTTGTTGTTTTTACACAGACTACAAATGCCACGACAGGGTTTACATGCCTTAAGCGAGGGAGGTAAGAATAAAAGTGCAGTATGGACATTTCAAAAGAAAGTAGACTGATACAACTATTATTATTATCATTGTTATTATTATTATTATTATTATATTATAACAATAATAATTATTATTAACCAGAAACACGCGCTAACCCCAATACAGCGACATGGAAAACTGAGAACCGCATGGAGAACCAGGCAAGTGTAGAACTAAACTGATGATTCGGTGGATAACTAAGCAGGATCATGTAGGGAAGACGAGAGTCAGGGGGTGATGAACCATCCGTACTCCAAATGCTTTTTGCTTTGAATCAACTCAACGATTATGGGTCGTCACTGAGTGCTAGTTACCACACAGTGATAATTGTAACTCTGGAGAGGAAGTTCCTGGCAACGAAGCGCCAGGAAGCAGAGGAGAAATTCACGTCCAAAAGGAAAAAACAATTGCAGATGGAAGTACCGAGTACGTAGTTTACCCTCATATACAGACATACAATAAAACATGGAGAAAACCACGGGAAGCGTAGGGAGGCATAATGTGTAGAAACGAGCAGAGAATTAAGGAACGAATTTGCAAGTGTGAGAAGGGAAGCGGATCGACAGTTTGAGAATGACAACGGCAAAACAAAAGCAGCGCCGGAAATGCTACATTCAACGCGATTAGAAACTAATAAATAATACTAAAAGAGAGAGGAAGAGGAAGAAAAAGAAGAAGAATGAGAAGGTCGGCCAGGAAGTGAAAGATGATTCCTACTTGTTGTCGATGGAGTTCAGGACAACAATGAATAATAAAAAGGAACCAGACTAACGGAGAAGAGACAGCATCCACACATCAGGGAATGGAATACACAAGCTAAAAAGCAAAATAAACACATCAAAGAGTTACGATAAATCAACAGGTTTAACAGGGTATCAGTAGGTTTAACCCGATAACAGCAGGTTTAACCAGGTAACAGCAGGTTTAACCAGGTAACAGCAGGTTTAACCAGGTAAAAGGTTTAACCAGGTAACAGAAGGTTTAACCAGGTAAAAGGTTTAACCAGGTAACAACAGGTTTAACCAGGTAACAACAGGTTTAACCAGATAACAGCAGGTTTAACCAGGTAACAGAAGGTTTAACCAGGTAACAGGTTTAACCATGTAACAGTAGGTTTAACCAGGTATTGGCAGACGTGTGAAATAGGGAAGGCAGTAGTAGTGCCATGGTAGGAGTGCCCCATACTACCATGACCACGACCTCAGATATGGAAGGCAGTAGTGGTGCCATGGTAGGAGTACCCCATACTACCATGCCCACGACCTCAGATATGGAAGGCAGTAGTGGTGCCATGGTAGGAGTGCCCCATACTACCATGCCCACGACCTCAGATATGGAAGGCAGTAGTAGTGCCATGGTAGGAGTGCCCCATACTACCATGCCCACGACCTCAGATATGGAAGGCAGTAGTAGTGCCATGGTAGGAGTGCTCCATACTACCATGCCCACGACCTCAGATATGGAAGGCAGTAGTGGTGCCATGGTAGGAGTGCCCCATACTACCATGCCCACTACCTCAGATAGGGAAGGCAGTAGTAGTGCCATGGTAGGAGTGCCCCATACTACCATGCCCACGACCTCAGATAGGGAAGGCAGTAGTGGTGCCATGGTAGGAGTGCCCCATACTACCATGCCCACGACCTCAGATAGGGAAGGCAGTAGTAGTGCCATGGTAAGAGTGCCCCATACTACCATGCCCACGACCTCAGATACGTAAGGCAGTAGTGGTGCCATGGTAGGAGTACCCCATACTACAATGCCCACGACTTCCAGATAGGGAAGGCAGTAGTGGTGCCATGGTAGGAGTGCCCCATACTACCATGCCCACGACCTCAGATATGGAAGGCAGTAGTAGTGCCCCATACTACCATGCCCACGACTTCAGATAGGGAAGGCAGTAGTAGTGCCATGGTAGGTGTGCCCCATACTACCATGCCCACGACCTCAGATAGGGAAGGCAGTAGTAGTGCTCCATACTACCATGCCCACGACTTCAGATAGGGAAGGCAGTAGTGGTGCCATGGTAGGAGTGCCCCATACTACCATGCCCACGACCTCAGATAGGGAAGGCAGTAGTAGTGCCCCATACTACCATGCCCACTACTTCAGATAGGGAAGGCAGTAGTGGTGCCATGGTAGGAGTGCCCCATACTACCATGCCCACGAGCTCAGATAGGGAAGGCAGTAGTAGTGCCCCATACTACCATGCCCACGACCTCAGATATGGAAGGCAGTAGTGGTGCCATGGTAGGAGTGCCCCATACTACCATGCCCACGAGCTCAGATAGGGAAGGCAGTAGTAGTGCCCCATACTACCATGCCCACGACTTCAGATAGGGAAGGCAGTAATAGTGCCATGGTAGGAGTGCCCATACTACCATGCCCACGACCTCAGATATGGAAGGCAGTAGTGGTGCCATGGTAGAGTGCCCCATACTACCATGCCCACGAGCTCAGATAGGGAAGGCAGTAGTAGTGCCCCATACTACCATGCCCACGACTTCAGATAGGGAAGGCAGTAATAGTGCCATGGTAGGAGTGCCCCATACTACCATGCCCACGACCTCAGATATGGAAGGCAGTAGTGGTGCCATGGTAGGAGTTCCCCATACTACCATGCCCACGACCTCAGACGTCAGTGCCAACATCCAACACCCACAAAGTTTGAGACGTGAGGCTTCCCGTCACCTGCAAACTTGCACCGCCTCCACTAACTCTCTCCTCTCCCGTGAATACTTCTCCATGCATGGAGTTAGTGCACACGTGAAGGAGGGAACCAAGGCAGCAAGGAGGGAAGACAGAAAAGATGGAGGAATGAATAAAACAGCGAGGGAAGAACAAAGGAAGAGAAGAAGGGAAAAGGGAGAAAGGAAGACATGAAGAAAGAAGGGAATCCAAGGAAGAAGAGTAAGTAGGGAGGTAAGGCAAGAAGGAGGGAGGGAGGAAGAAAGATTTGGCAGGGAGGGAGGTAAGGCAGGGAGGGAGGTAAGGCAGGGAGGAGGGAAGGAGGTAAGGTAAGGAAGATAGGGAGGGTCTAACTCGTGTTACCTACACGCTGTAAGAGAAGAGACATTGTTATTCACCGATCAAAACTTCTAATAAGAAAACGTTTTTATATATATATATATATATATATATATATATATATATATATATATATATATATATATATGTGTGTGTGTGTGTGTGTGTGTGTGTGTGTGTGTGTGTGTGTGTGTGTGTGTGTGTGTGTGTGTGTGTGTGTGTGTGTGTGTGTGTGTGTGTGTGTGTGTGTGTGTGTGTGTGTGTGTGTGTGTGTGTGTGTGTGTGTGTGAGATTACTCTCATACCTATGCAGATAACTGTACTCGAGACAATTACTTATGCAAGAGGGGAAATGGCAGCTGCTCTCAGGTACATACATCAATCACCAGCTTACAGATATATTGCTATATCAACTTGGAGAAAGCTATAACAGGTACATTTCCTCAGGAGAAAACACAAACAATGATGGCCTCTAGGCACCACGATGTTAATTCTGGAGAAGTGGTAAGAATGAACGGGAGATTAGGTGGATATCTCTCGCCTGGACATGACCGGGATAGATCTGTCATTTCAACAGAGCCTTCAACACCGGAGGAAAGTGGGTGGCTTTACTGTTACGTACAAGGTACCACACTTGGCTCCACCTCGTGGGCAGCGAGAAGACAGCTATGCCACAAGACGGACAGTAAACAACAACTACATTCTGGCTCTATCTTTCTCAAGAACATTACTTCATCTGATATCATTCATTCCTAGTATGACTCGAGTCTAGAATATGTACCAACAGTACAACAACATTGATGAAATAATGTCAACTGACTAGATAAATTCTCTAGCCCACAGCTACCTCCAACTTCATCCTGTTGCCTACTTATATGTTTCAAACAATAAAAATAATACCTTTGTGTAAACAAGAAAGACAGGAGATGAATGTGAAGAAGGAGGAAGAAGAAGGAAGAAGGAGGAAGAAGAATAAAGAAGGAAGGAAGAAGAGTAAAGCGAGTAATTTTTTCCCCAGGTCCACCAGCATGGTAGACTATATGAGAAGTGCATCATGTGTGTGAGTTGAGGCGAGCAGGTCAACAGAATGATGGTGGCGGGTCAGGAAGTGTTGCTAATGCACCAGAGTGTTGCTGACCACTATACCCCCTTCCCCTCACTCCCTACTTTATCCTGCTTGATGATGGCTTCTACTACCCCACCCACTTCCTCTCACACCACTACTACCATCACTAACACCACCAACATCAACACTACCAGCACTATCTCCACCAACACCAACACCATCACAGTATTATTTACTGTCACTTATCGTGCTCCTCCTCCCCCTCCGTATCTCTCTCTCTCTTCTTCTCTCTCCCTCCTCCCTCGTCCTCTCTCTCTCTCTCTCTCTCTCTCTCTCTGAACGTTTCTTAACATCGAGTCATTTTAACACATATTCAAAGTACATATAAATTAAGCTTTGAACCTTCATATACAAAGAGGGTTATTTTTTTAATTACATCATCTTCGTTTCTGTGTGTGTACTCATCTAACTGTGCTTGCAGGGGTTGAGTCATAGCTCCTGGCCCTGCCTCTTCACTGGTGTGTGTGCGTATGTGTGTCGTTGGTGTATTACTCATGTATGTAAGTATATCACCATCATTTGGCGGTGGCTACAGTGAGAGTAAAAGGGAGATGGGTACAAGAAGAATGTCATCGGTGGGTAAAAGAGAAGTGAAAGGAGGAGATAGTTGGGGTAAAATATAAACAACTATTGAGAGAAAGATGGGCTAGACAAAGCACAGGTAATGACGACGGGGTCAAGAAGGTATGTGGAAGATTTAAGAATGCAGCATTAGTGTGCAGCATTAGTTTGTGGGTACAGGAGAGTGGATGGCAGAGGAAAACAAGGGATTGGTGGAATGATGAGGTAAAGAGTGTAGTAGGGGATAAAAAGATGGCATATGAAAGATTTTGAGGGCGGAGTATATGCAGCTTAAAAGAGGAGCTTAAAAGAGTGGTGAAGGAGCACTTAAATTACTGGAAATGGTTGAAGTTCCTTGACCTGTAATCCTTGGAATGCAGGCGAGAAAGATACATGATAATATACACTATACACGCTCTCAGTTTAGGCCTTATACAGGGGTGTTTGATGTCACCATGGCTGTTTAACATTCCGTATTTACAGACGGAATTATAGAGTGTCAAGAAGAAGTGTGTGATTAAAAGATAATGAACCTAATACAAAGTACAAGTTGTCACAGTTGCTTTCTGCCGATGACACGATTCTCATGGGAGATTCTGAAGAGAAGCTGCACAGTTGTTAAACGAATTTGGAAGAGTATGTAAAAGAAGGAAATTAAAAGTAAATATAGGAAAGAGTAAAGTGATAAGAGGAAAAAAATATAGCGAATGAGAGATTAGATAACAGATTGGAGGGAGGGAGTATGGAGGATGTATATGTGTTCAGATATTTGGGAGTGAACTTGTCGGCAGAAAGGTCTGTGAGAGATGAATTGAACCATAGAACTGGCGAGGCAAAAAAGGTGGGTGGAGCACTGAGCAGTCTGTGAAGACAAAGAATTTTATCCATGACGGTAAAAAGGGGAATGTACTGGAGTATAGTGATACCATCACTACTGTATGGGTGTGAAGGATGGATTTAAAATGTTGCAGTAAAGAGGAGGCTGGAGGCAGTAGAGATGTCGTGTTTGAGCGCAATGTGAGGTGTGAATATTATGAGGAGAATTTGGAGTTTGGAGCTTAAGAGGTGTGGTGGTGTTACCAAAAGTATTATTTAAAAGGGCTGAGGAGGGATTGTTGAGGTTTATTGGATATTTACAGGATGGGGAAAACAGGACGACAAGGAGGGTGATTAATTTTGGGTGGGGGAAAGGAGGGGTTGAGGTCATTCTACGAAAGGTTGGAGTGAGGGGATAAAGGAGGTTTTGAGTGCTAGAGGCTTGGACATCCAACAGGCTTGTGTGAGTATGTTAGGCAGGAGTGGAGGCAAGTGATTTTCATGATTTGACGTGCTTTTAGAGTGTGGGAAAAGTAGCACTATGAAAGGATTCAGGGAAACCAGTTAGCCAGACCTGAGTCCTGGAGGTGGTGAATACAGTTCATGCACTCAGAAGGAGAGTTAGGGATGTCGTAGTTTGGAAGGTCATCTGAACTGTGATGTCAGAACGCTTCTGGCATGACAATGATTGAATGAGTCATGGAGAAAATGTTTTCTTCTTTGTCGGATCACCCTACTTTATTATATATATATATATATATATATATATATATATATATATATATATATATATATATATATATATATATATATATATATATTTCAAGCCTACATTAGACAAGCAATTAAGTGTTCACAGGCTACATTATCGAACACCGCTAATTAAACGTATCCATCAGGAATAAAATTACATAATTATATAACAATTGCTTAAACAGCTGTAGTTTATAACTAACAATCATGACCTTAATTGTGTTTACTTTAAATTATATTCAAACCAATTATAATTATGTTTAATTAGTTTCACAGGTCATTTCAGGGCAACTGTAGAACAGCAACAAGTGTTGGGGATGTATATGGCACTACTGAGGGTGGGGGCTATATTACTGTATCACGCTAAACCCATATGGGTCTTAAACGGGCCTGGGAGACTGCAAAGCAATTAGGTTTGATCTAAGGTAAGAGAGGGCTGCTCTAATTTCTTGGATCAAGGGCCTTTACCAGCCTCAAGGCGGCCGCTCCCTGGAAGGTAAAGGGAAGTTAGGATGTTTTAAGACAAGTGTTTCACTACACAGAGCTGAGAGACAGTCTTGACCTGCTCCTCCAAGACTGCTGCAGCCAGGGTAAGACAGTCAGTCAGGTGGTGTGTGTGAGACAGTCTTGACCTGCTCCTCCAAGACTGCTGCAGCCAGGGTAAGACAGTCAGTCAGGTGGTGTGTGAGACAGTCTTGACCTGCTCCTCCAAGACTGCTGCAGCCAGGGTAAGACAGTCAGTCAGGTGGTGTGTGAGACAGTCTTGCCTTGCTCCTCCAAGACTGCTGCAGCCAGGGTAAGACAGTCAGTCAGGTGGTGTGTGAGACAGTCTTGACCTGCTCCTCCAAGACTGCTGCAGCCAGGGTAAGACAGTCAGTCAGGTGGTGTGTGTGAGACAGTCTTGACCTGCTCCTCCAAGACTGCTGCATCCAGGGTAAGACAGTCAGTCAGGTGGTGTGTGAGACAGTCTTGACCTGCTCCTCCAAGACTGCTGCAGCCAGGGTAAGACAGTCAGACAGGGGGTGTGTGAGACAGTCTTGCCTTGCTCCTCCAAGACTGCTGCAGCCAGGGTAAGACAGTCAGTCAGGGGGTGTGTGAGACAGTCTTGACCTGCTCCTTCAAGACTGCTGCATCCAGGGTAAGACAGTCAGTCAGGTGGTGTGTGAGACAGTCTTGCCCTGCTCCTCCAAGATTCTAGCCAGGCTAATAAATGGCCACTCACCATCTCTGATTGCCCTTCGCAAATTGGACCGTGAATATCTCCTTAACGAAGGCAGGACGAGGCCGCCTGCCGTGGAATCAGCCCAGGGACATTTTTCCAGTCACCGGCAACCTTCTCACGAGCGTCCATGACCTGCGCTAATCAACCCAGAAAGCAGGGAAGTGCCCCAGACACAAGGTTATGCACAGAAAGGAGAGACAGAACGAGAGAGAGAGGACATCCAGACACAAGCCTGCTGGGAGATGGGTGCGTAGAAAGAAGAGAGAGAACGAGAGGTTATACCAGCAATAATCAACGAGATAGCGAGAAAGATGTAGATAGATAGATAGTGGCGCATAAAGGAGAAACGCAGAAGGAAAGATAACTAAAGGTTCATCCCCACACAAATCAGCGAAAAAGAAGCAGAGAGAGAGAGAGAGAGAGAGAGAGAGAGAGAGAGAGAGAGAGAGAGAGAGAGAGAGAGAGAGAGAGAGAGAGAGAGAGAGAGAGAGAGAGAGAGAGAGAGAGAGAGAGGAAGATTTATGTAGGAGTGCAGAAAAAATTGCGAAATGAATAGGGAGGACTGAGAGAGAAAAAATGGATAAATGAGGAAAGCCAGATAAAAAAAAGGAAGAAGTGAAGAGGAGAGAGAGAAAAGAATGAGAGTTAATCCCCTTATTAATCACTGGTGAATGGAGGAAAGAGAGCTGTGTGGTAGCACTGGACATTGCTGGTGCTTTCGACCGAGTGTGGCACCAGGGCCTCTTGGCAAAACTGCAAGCACTGGGAATTGCAGGCTCTACACTATGTCTCCTCAGTGATTACCTTCATGGTAGATCTCTAAGGGTAGTTCTCAATGGAACAGAATCAGCAAGACATCCTATTGGGACAAGTGTTCCACAAGGAAGTGTGTTGGGACCATTGTTATGGAATGTCTACTTCAATGACCTTCTTCATCTCATCCCAGAATCCCATGCATATGCAGACGACTGTACTCTGACATTCACTTATCCAAGAGAAGAAATGGCAGCTGCCCTAAGCTACATCAATCACCAGCTAAGAGTTATATCATCGTGGGGAAACCGATGGTAAGTAACATTTGCACCTGAGAAAACATAAATGATGATGGTCTCTAGACACCATGATGGTAATGCAGGAGCAGTAGTAAGTATCAATGGGAGAGTGTTGGTACCTGGGGAAGAAGCTGATATCCTTGGGGTGAAATTTGACTCCAAACTACTGACCGTGAAGAACCACGTTGTAAATCTTGCAAACAAGGCAGCCAGGAAGCTTACATCACTTTGCCGTATCTCGCATCTGCTTGACAGTAGGGGTTGCAAGATTCTGTATGAGGCACAAGTACGCTCACACCTTGAGTATGCTCCACTTTCTTGGTTTGCCTGGCCCACCCCCTCACATCTGCGACTGCTTGACAGAGTAGAGAACAGAGCAAGACGTCTCATCTCTCGCCTGGACCCATCCTGGATAGATCTGTCATTTCAGCAGAGCCTTCAACACAGGAGGAATGTGGGTGGCCTTACTGTTATGTACAAGGCCAACATTGTCAAAGTACCACACTTGGCTCCACTTCGAGGACAGTGAGAAGCAAGCTTCTATACCACAAGCAGCAACTTCACTCTGGCTGTACTCTTCTCCAGAACATCACTTCATCTGAGATCATTTATCCCCAGGATGACTCGAGTCTGGAACACATTCGTACACCATTATGATGTCAACGAGATAAAGTTAGTTGATCAAATGAAAATTGATGACCCACAGATGACTCCAACTTCACCCTGTTCCATACTTGTATGTTTCATAACATAAAAAAATGCTTTCAAATGAGCTGATGTAGGTAACAGCTCTTAGCTTGTCAATGAAGTTAGGAATCCTTAACTTGTCAATAGCGTGTCAATAAAGCTAGGGATCCTTAACCTAACCTTGTCAAACCCTGTGTAAAAAAACAGATAGAGAGAGAGAGAGAGAGAGAGAGAGTAAGAAGCTTGATACTCTTCGTGTCACATGTGACGTTAAAGACCCTGGTTCAGTATACAGTGATGCAGGTCTAGGTGGCAGCCTCACCGAGGCAGGTATATAAATTAAAGTATCCGCGGCTAACACACCTAAAATACCTAACTTCTCACACCTGTAAATTAGTTTTCAGAGTAGAAATATATACATACATTACCCACAAACTCTTCATAAGTATTTGTATGTTTTTTTTTTTTATCTTTTCTTTGATTTTCTTCTTCTTCCGTCTTATTACGATTATTGCAAATTTTCTTGTTTATGTTTTTCATGTTACTCTTTTTTTTCGATTCATAATTTTTTTATGTATGTTATATTTACACTGGTTGCAAAAGTTTTGAAACCATTGTTCACTTTATAATTTCATCACAACGTCTACTGTTTGCAGACAATTATTTAGCAGGAAAAAAATTATTTGAGTTTAGTAACACAAAGGGATAAATTAATGAATAAAACATGTAATTCTTTCTCATTAATGACCAGTGACAAGTGTGAGGACCAGAGCAAACTGTAGGCAGAGGACGCACACGCCCGCACACGCCCACACACGCCCACACACGTGCGCACACGTGCACACACACACACACACACACACATACAACCTTTGATATTTACCTTTGAAGAGTTTCGAGAGTTTTCTACTCTCTGAGCCCGGCCATGGGCCAGGCTCGTAACACCAGAACTCTCTCTTCCCTGGAGATATAATCAGGTCATACTAAGATAAATAAGGTAGACTAAGTAGATAAGGTAGACAAGGCTGTTGTTTACTAAGATATTATTTAGCTAAGAGGAAACAGTTAGTCAACAAAAGAGCAAGGAAAAAAACAGAACTTAACGCAAATACAGACACTTCAAGTAAAGTTGAACAAACAATTTAACATCAGTCGTTAGAAAGGTTGGAGGGCGGGCCAGGAGCTACAACTAGTCCCCCACGCTTCCAAAAAAGTTAATTACACCATAGAAAAATGACTAATTAAACAAAGACAAACAAGTAATTACTCACAAATTACACGGAGACAATCAGGCAACTACACAAAAAAAACAATCACACAAACACAGACAAAAACAGTGAGATTTTAAAATAACACAAATTCTGACCAATCACACATCGGTTGAGTGAGGAAGACAGCCAATGAGCGGCTCGCAAACATGTTAATTATAATGTTGGTACATTAAGACAAATTCCAGATATATTCAAACATATCCAACTATTATACTACTACTATTAATACTAAAAGTACTACTACTACTATTACTACTACTATTATTACTACTAGTACTACTACTATTATTACTACTAGTACTACTACTATTATTACTACTAGTACTACTACTATTATTATTACTACTACTACTATTATTACTACTAGTACTACTACTACTATTATTACTACTACTACTATTATTACTACTAATACTATTACTACTAGTATTACTACTAGTACTACTATTATTATTACTACTACTACTATTATTACTACTAGTACTACTACTACTATTATTACTACTAGTACTACTACTATTATTACTACTACTATTACTACTAGTATTATTACTACTAGTACTACTATTATTACTACTAGTACTACTACTATTATTACTACTAGTACTACTACTATTATTACTACTAGTACTACTATTATTACTACTAGTACTACTACTATATCTACTACTACTATTATTACTACTACTATTTACTACTAGTACTACTATTATTACTACTAGCTACTATTATTACTACTAGTACTACTACTATTATTACTACTAGTACTACTACTATTATTACTACTATACTTTTATTCTACTATTATTACCTACTACTTTTACTACTACTACTATTATTACTACTATACTACTATTATTATACTATACTACTATTATTATACTTACTACTATTTATTACTACTAGTACTACACTATTATTACTACTATATTACTACTATATTATTACTACTAGTACTACTATTATTATACTAGTACTACTACTATTATTACTACTAGTACTACTACTTATTACTACTAATACTACTATTATTATACTGTACTACTATAGTACTACTACTACTATTATTACTACTAGTACTACTACTATTATTACTACTAGTACTACTACTATTATTACTACTACTACTATTATTACTACTAGTACTACTACTATTACTACTAGTACTACTACTATTATTACTACTAGTACTACTACTATTATTACTACTAGTACTACTACTATTATTACTACGTACTACTACTATTATTACTACTAATTTACTACATTACTATTATTCTACTTAACTATACTACTACTACTATTATTACTACTAGTACTACTACTATTATTACTACTAGTACTACTATTATTACTACTAGTACTACTACTATTATTACTACTAGTACTACTACTATTATTACTACTAGTACTACTACTATTAATACTACTAGTACTACTACTACATTCTTCATGTAAAGCGCTAAACCGTAGATATAATACAGCAGGGGCAGCTCCAGTTCCTGGGATCAAGAGCCCTTCACTAGCATCAAGTTGAAAGAATCAACCTGTCAAACACACGTTCATATAAACAAATAAATATACTGGTGAAAAAAATAGAATTTTTCGTATTTGCGCTTAAAAATTAGTTATACTTACCGGTGTGTGGTTGTTGGAGTTCAATCTAAGCTCCCTGTGTGTGGTTGTTGGGGTTCAATCTAAGCTCCCCTGTGTGTGGTTGTTGGGGTTCAATCTAAGCTCCCCTGTGTGTGGTTGTTGGGGTTCAATCTAAGCTCCCCTGTGTGCGTATATATATACACACACACATACGTGTACAAAATAACCACAATAAGAAAATAGTGAAATTCCAAGGGCATTCGTGATTTCTCACATTATCAATGAATAATAAAAATAATAAAACAACAGAAGACCATTAAAGCTTAAATACGACCTTCTGCTGAAATATGGTCTTCTGTTGTTCTACTATTTTTATTATTTCTTGATTATGTAAGAACTCACGAAAGCCCTTGGAATTTCACTACTTTTTCACTGTGGTTATTTTGCATACTGTGATATGACCTGTTTTGTGTGATCTTATTGCATACATACATGCATACAATGTTGCCACCTAAACCTGAATTACAATTGTAATTTAGGTGCTTTCTAATCTACAGTGTAGTGAATGACGGAGGTCGGTCACACACAAGTCACCACGCGATGACGCAATACTGAACTCAGAATTATAATGTGGACAACAGTTCTGACACTGCGAATAATGCTGACTTGGGTGGAGGCGCCGCCAGGTCATCTAAAATCTGTCGCACGAGGAAGCAGGTGAATATATAGATGAGTACACGCATCGATTTCATGTTTTAAAGATAAGGGGGCCCAAGAGCTAGAGCTCGATCCTCATAAACCCAGTTAGGTATTCACAAAACTATTGGAGATACTCTACCCACAATCACGGTACAAGCTACTGAGATCTCTGGTATAAAGGGCATCTCTAATGCCACTACAGAATTCACTAGAGTGCCAGGCATCATAAAAAGGGGGGTGAAGAGGCATTCCTCCTGCCACGACTTTAGAGTCGCTGCGGCATACTACACTACAGCAAGGAGCATGCCAGACACAGTTCTTTACAGTGTTGTTCCACTCACCACAGATAAAAAGCATAGGAGTTCCGGTCACCACAGCTAGAGCACAAAGTTACTCCTTTACCACAGTTGGAATCAGGGGCTTACCATTCATGACGGCAGGAATGAAAAACATTCAAGTCACCCAGCTGGAACAAGAGGCAATCCAAACCCTGTCGCACTTTAGGGAGGCATTCCAGTCTTTGAATCAAGAGTAAGGGACCATCCGGACACCATCGCTCTTTAAGGAGGCGTTCCAGTCTCTGAATCAAAAGTAATAGATCATCCAGCTACCATCGCTCTTTAGGGAGGCATTCCAGTCTCTGAACCAAGAGTAAGAAATCATCCAGCTACCATCTCTCTTTAGGGAGGCGTTCCAGACTCTGAATCAAGAGTAAGAACCATCCAGCTGCCATCGCTCTTTAGGGAGGAGTTGCAGTCAAGAGTAAGTTACCTTCCAGTCACCATCGCTCATCAGATAGTCGCTTTAGTCCCTATAACAAGAGTGACCTAGTCACCATCGTTCTTCAGGTAGGTGTTCCAATCTCGACAACAAAGCTAAGTGACCTAGTCACCATCACACTTTAAGTATAACGAGTATAAGGACTGTTCCAGACACCGTCTCTTGATAGGGAGGGGACACCAGGAACCACCAGAGCGATTTGTCAAAGGTTAAACAAGGAAGTCAGGGTCGACGGAGGCTCCAAGAGGCTCCCAAGATTACCACTATCCATCTCCCGTTGTCTTCCTCCAGCACCCGATTTAACAAGCCTCTAAATCAGCCATCAGTTAAATGACACAAGCCGAACTTCTTAGTCTGGGTCGGGGGAGCTCAGAGAGGAGGTGGCTCAAGTACCGTGAGCGTTCTGACATTCAGGTGAAGCATCTGATGTTCCATTTCCAAGGTGCACTATGACCTCCAGAGGTTTAACAATAATAGCAACAACAACAACAATAATAATAATAATAACAACAACAACAATACTACTACTACTACTTCTACTACTGCTACTACTACTACTAATAATAATTACTGGTTAGGTTAATTAAAATGTTTGATACTTGGTGTACTCGTAACACCTCTTCTTCCTGTATTAACAGTATATACATACACCCGGATGCTTCTTTCTCTAAGTATATACACCTCCCCTCCCCTCCTTCACGTGCAGTCTCAATGATCCAAGTGTAGTCGATAGGCTTCAAACCCCCCATTAACCATCCTTCTTTAATGGTGCTTCCAATAATCCATTCATTCCCTTAATTACCTTTCTTTTCTCACTATTCTCATCCTCTCTAATTCAAAATTCTCCCTTAATTTCTTTCCTCCTGCTCCTCTCTTCCTCTCCGAAATATTTTTTTCAAAGCCACCTTCTGTTAATCCCTTCTCCTCCTCTTCTTTCTCTACTCCCCCTCCTCCTCTCTCTACTCCTCCTCTCCCCTTTCTTCTTTCCTCCTCCTCCTCTTTCTTCTCTCCATCCTCCTTTCTCTTACTCCTCCTCCTCCTCTTCTCCTCTCTTACTCCTCCTCCTCCTCTTCTCTCTCTCTTACTCCTCCTCCTCCTCCTCTCTCTTACTCCTCCTCCTCCTCTTCTCCTCTCTTACTCCTCCTTCTTCCTCATTCTCCTATTTCTGTTTTTATTCGCTTCTCAGCTTCCTTGCCTTCTCCATCCTCCCTTTCTCCCCTCAGTTTCCCTCTTAATTCTCTCTCCTCCTCCTTCTCCTCATAGCTTGTGTCACTCTTCGTTCTCGCCTCTTCTTCCTTCACCTCATCCTACGTTCGCATACTTCTCCATCCTCTACTATCCTCCCTTCTCATACTCTTCCTCCATCTTACTCTTTTACTTTCTTAACCTTCTCAATCCTCTTAAATTCTCCTCTCTCCTCCTCTATTCTCCTCTTATATCCTCCTCTTACCAATCTTCTTCTCTCGTCCTCCACGTAATCCTCTTTCCTCTTCTATCTCCTCCTCCTCCTTCGTGTTCTCCTCTTCCCTTCTCCTCCTCCCCAGGACACTACAAGAAGTGCGCCTTTAGTCTTTTGATACTCGACCACGGTCCATTAAATTGATTGGCTCGTCGGCTTGCCACACAAAACTCTCACCAATTCCTCCTCCAGTTCGACTCCACCAAACCAATCCTCAAACTTCTTTTCTTCTTCACAGTTTAGAAGAGAAAACATCGCCGCTGCTGATAACTTATTTTATCAGTCCCAAAAGACTTGTAAATTTCCCAGGAAGAATTTAAGATAAAAATTAGTAACATTTTCAGCCTTTTCTCTAAACCTTCCCTTCCAAATTTTTTTACACCTGTCCAGGTGTATATCATTCCATTCGAGGAATATAGCATTCTATTTGGATATCCTTCTGAAGAGGATCCCAGAATGCGATCGAAATATACAGACCAATTAATCTTCTGTGTTTCTGCCTCCACATGGGTTATTGAGCATTTATATATATATATATATATATATATATATATATATATATATATATATATATATATATATATATATAATGCCAGGAACAATGGGCTAGTAACCCCTTTTCCTGTATAGCTTACTAAAAAGAAAAAGAAAAAAACCGTCAAACCAGTTAATTGATTTAGTTGGACTTGAGTCCTGGAAATGGGAAGTACAATGCCTGCACTTTAAAGGAGGGGTCTGAGATAGTGACAGCTGGGAGGGACTATTCTCAGCTGTCGTATCTGAGCGCCTCTGCAAACACAGTGATTATGTATGAGTGTGGTGAAAGTGTTGAATGATGATGAAAGTATTTTCTTTTGGGGATTTTCTTTCTTTTTGGGTCACCCTGCCTCGGTGGGAGACGGCACTGTTGAATATATATATATATATATATATATATATATATATATATATATATATATATATATATATATATATATATATATATCATATATAATGCAAAAGGTCACAGTAAACAGGTGATATCAAAATATGAAACTGAAAAGAAGAACCACTGTGACTATTCAATTATCAAATGATAATGTGAATCACAAGCGCTTTCGTGACTATTCACATTATTCTTATTTATCAGTCACCTGTCAACTTCATCTACCAACATTACGCACCTGTGAATCTTACGTCATTCTTCATTCCTAGCAAAGTGAACTGAGACAGGTGCGAGACAAGTAAAACATCTGGCATTTTCTCACCTCTTTAGTCACTGTACATTAACCAAGTAAACTAAAGAACACACACACACACACACACACACACACAGAAGAGGTATGATAAAGCTCATAGAGCAGGGAGTGACCTAGTAGCGACCAGTGAAGAGGCGGGGCCAGGAGCTGTGAATCGACCCCTGCAACCACAACTAGGTGAGTACACACACACATAATACCCATGAGTAAATACCTAGTGAAACACAAAATTCTTTTTATGTAATTATACCGTTTGTTTTAGGGTAATCAGACCGCAAGTGACCTGATCCAGAGAGAGCAGAGAGAAGCAGACATGAGACAGAAGGTCTGAGAAAGGAGACAGCAGTAGTCATGAGAAGGTCTGAGACAGCAGACCTGAGAGAGAAGACAGTAGCAGACCCGAGAGGGTCTGAGAGAGAGAGAGAGCAGACCGCAGCAGATCTGAGATCTGAGAAAGCAGACAGCAGCAGACGTGAGGAAGTGTTTGAAGGTGAACAGACAGACACGCCTTTATGCATCGAGGGAAGGGAGGGAGGTGAAGTAGGGAGGGATGTGAAGGAGGGAGGGATGTGAAGGAGGGAGGGAGGTGAAGAAGGGAGGAGGTGATGGCGGGGAGGAAGGTGAAAGAAGGAGGGAGGAGAAGTAGGGAGGGAGGTGAAGGAGGGAGGGAGGTGATGGAGGGAGGGAGGTGATGGAGGGAGGGAGGTGAAAGAAGGGGGAGGTGATGGAGGAAGGGAGGTGATGGGGAGGGAGGTGAAGAGAGGGAGGGAGTGGTGAAGGAGGGAGGGAGGTGAAGGAAGGGGAGGGAGGTGAGGAGGGAGGAAGGTGAAAGAAGGGAGGGAGGAGAAGTAGGGAGGGAGGTGAAGGAGAGGAGGGAGGTGATGGAGGGAGGGAGGTGATGGAGGGAGGGAGGTGAAAGAAGGGAGGGAGGTGAAGTAGGGGAGGGAGGTGAAGGAGGGAGGGAGTGAAGGAGGGAGGGAGGTGAAGAAGGGAGGGAGGTGAGGGGGAGGAAGGTGAAGAAGGAGGGAGGAGAAGTAGGGGAGGGAGGTGAAGGAGGGAGGGAGGTGATGGAGGGAAGGAGGTGATGGAGGGGAGGGAGGTAAAAGAAGGGAGGGAGGTGAAGAGGGGAGGGAGTGAAGGAGGGGAGGGAGTGAAGGAGGGGAGGGAGGTGAAGAAGGGAGGGAGGTGATGGAGGGGAGGAAGGTGAAAGAAGGGAGGGAGGAGAAGTAGGGAGGGAGGTGAAGGAGGGAGGGAGGTGATGGAGGGAGGGAGGTGATGGAGGGAGGGAGGTGAAAGAAGGAGGGAGGTGAAGAGGGGAGGGAGGTGAAGGAGGGGAGGGATGTGAAGGAGGAGGGAGGTGAAGGAGGGGGGAGGAAGGAGGAGAAAGGAAGGAGGAGGATGTAAGGAGGAGGAGGGAAGGAGGAGGGAGGTAGTAGGAGGAAGGTGAAGGAGGAGGGATGAGGAGGAGGGAGGAGGAGGAGGAATGGGGAGGAGGTGATGGGGAGGGAGGTGAAGAAGGAGGAGGTGAAGTAGGAGGGAGGTGAAGGGGTATGTGAAGAAGGGAGGAGGTGAAGGAGGAGGAAAGTGAAGGAGGAGGGATGTGAAGAGGAGGAGGTGAAGAGAGGGAGGTGAAGTAGGGAGGAAGGTGAAGGAGAGGGAGGTGAAGGAGGAGGGATGTGAAGGAGGAGGGAGGTGAAGGAGGGGAGGGAGGTGAAGGAGGGGAGGGAGGTGAAGGAGGGGAGGGATGTGAAGGAGGGGAGGGAGGTGAAGGAGGAGGTGAGGAAAGGGAGAAATAGGATCGCACTCCCTCTCCAGCGACCCCACCCTTACTCCCTGCACTTCCGCCTCCTTCCACCCCTTTCGTTACGCCTCACTCTCCTCTTCCGCTCCTGCATCTCTCCCAAAGCCCTCCCTCCCTCTCTCCCCTCCCTCCCTCTCTCCCCTCCCTCCCCCCTTCACTATGGCCAACACAGTTCACTCACTGTTTCACTCTCCCTTGAGTTACTGCTGACTCTCGACTCATTCATTCAGTTCCTCGGATCAAGAGCATCAAGACACCCACCTCTTTGAAGAGGAGGATGCGTGTTAAGACAAAAATAAAATAAAAAGAAATAAATCTCATAAATACAGTAAAACATTTATACAGTGATTTATAGTATATAAATTTATTTACGCGAAATATAATTTATTTTTTTTCTAGAAAATTTACACATGAAATCCACAACTTAAGACTAATCCAACAACCACTGTGTATACATGACACACACATACACACACAGTGTGTATACACGACACACACCATGAGTATACACGAAACACGGTGAATGTATATACGGTACATAACAGACACGGTGTGTACACGGGACACACAACATACACAGTGTGTGTGTGTACATAAAACACACACATACATACATGCACGGTGTGGGCACAGTCAGAGCTGCGTCCAAACACATTCATGCAAGAGAGAGAGAGACGAGAGGTTGCCAGGTCAAGTGGAGAGAGTGGGAGAGTGAAAGCACTCAGGCATACACACCTCATTCACGCGGCACTGATGGTATACACTCCACACACACACACACACAAACACTCACACACACACAAACACAAACACACAGGAGGGTTAGGAGAGACATGATAACGACATATAAAATACTGCGAGGAATAGATAAGGTGGACAAAGACAAGATGTTCCAGAGAGGGGACACAGAAACAAGGGGTCACATTGGAAGTTGAAGACTCCTATGAGTCAAAGGGATGTTAGGAAGTATTTCTTCAGTCATAGAGTTGTCAGGAAGTGGAATAGCCTAGAAAGCGACGTAGTGGAGGCAGGAACCATACATAGTTTTAAGACGAGGTTTGATAAAGCTCATGGAGCAGGGAGAGAGAGGACCTAGTAGCAATCAGTGAAGAGGAGGGGCCAGGAGCTATGACTCGACCCCTGCAACCACAAATAGGTGAATACAAATAGGTGAGTACACACACACACACTCACACACACACTCACACACACACACTCACACACACACACACACACACAAACACACACACACAAACACACACACACACACAGCTCGGGGCCAAGAGCTGAGTCTCGACCCTTGCAACCACAATTAGGTGAGTACACACACACACATACCCGTCCCTCACCTGTCACAACCTTACACCAACTTTCCCTTCACCCAGAGAACCTCGGGAAGGGACAAAATGTTAATATGATAATGTAATTAGGAGCAAAACAAGGGAAGGAGGCAAACAAAGTGGAGCGTTCTTAAACCAGGAAGGTCAGCAGCTGGAAATATTATAAGTGGTTTAAAGGTCACGGTGACCACGTGTGCTTTAATTACCTAACTCTTACCGCAAGAAGGGGTCATGGTTGTGTTACTCCCCTCCCATTCACTCTCTCTCCCTTTCTTTCTTTTCTTCCGGCAGGCCAATTGGGATAGTAAGTGAAGAGCCTTTTGCTTTTCCAGAATTATCATAACACTATCAGTGTCAAGAGAGTGGTATACATATACAGATTGTACATATACACACTACTCTATATACAATTCGCACTATAAAAACCAAACATACAATACACACTATACAGGACTAGTTTAGACAATGTGTGCAAGTTTAATAATACACTTCCAACTATAAATGATGTTATCAAGAATTTTCAAAGCAGTCGAAACTTTTGACGTCTTAATGTTAATCCTCAAAGTAGATTAGATTTAATAGACTCTATCTAAACCAATTTACTGCCATGAAAGTTTGTTTTGAGAGAAAGAGAGAGAGAGAGAGAGAGAGAGAGAGAGAGAGAGAGAGAGAGAGAGAGAGAGAGAGAGAGAAGAGAGAGAGAGTAAGTAAGGAAGAAGAGTGCGGTGACACAAGAGACGGAAGGCAGAGGGGGGAAATAAAAGAGGGGTCAATAACAGAGGGGAAAAGTGTGTGAGATAGTGTGAGTGTGTGAGAGGGAGAGATTGAATGTGAGAGTGAGTGTGAGAATGAGAGTGTAAGAGAGGGGGAGAGAGTGTAAGGGGGTGATGGATGGGGAGAGTGAGTCAGGGGCAAGGGATAGAGGTGAGAGTGTGGGGAATGGGTGGGTGGAAGAGAATAATGCAGAGGGTAAGAGAAGAAAGGGAAGAATGCCGAAATGAAAGGGAGAGGGCAAATGGAAAGGGTGAAGTGGGAGATGGAAGAAGATATGATTAGTGGTACCAGTGTGAGAAAGATGGAAGATATGAGAAGCAAGAGCAAAGGTGAGAAGGGGAAGATGAAAGGGAAAAAAAATAGAAAGCAAAAGAGAAGGATGGAAAGAGGGGAGTACGATACATAAAGACAAAAATGTGAAAATAGGCAAGGAAGGAGACTAAATGGTAAAATACAACGAAGAATAGGAAGAAGAATCTTAAACCGAAAAATAACGAAGTGAAGCGAACTACGTAAACAAAGACTTCTGGCCACAAAACCAAACGAAAAAAAACTTTGTGAAAACGTTTCGCTCTAGACATAGCGAAACGTTGATATACACCTGGAAGTTCCTTCACTCACAACAAAGAGTTGAAATGGCTACACAGAAGTCATCACAGGAATCGATTACTTCTGCACATGTAATTAGTGGAAACACCTGGTTAAAATATAAGGTAATTGTTCCTCAAGGTCACGTGATATTTAGGGTTTAGTAGTGACATTCCTTTCTAATTATACGTGTGTTAAAGATCGGTTATTAAAATTTACGTTAGTGAACTCCATGTTTGTAAATATATCCAGAAATAAACGGTAACGACCTTGAGCAAGAAATCTACTGTATTTATAACAAAATATGTATAATGATTGTCGTTTGCTTTATTATTATTGTTAGTGTTATATAATTATTATCATAACAAGTAGCAGTTATACTCGTAATATTAAAATAAACAAGGGAAATTAGCTAGACGAGAATGTCATGACAACGGAAAGAGATTTACTAATTCTTCCAAAAGAAACAAGAAAATCCCGACAATCAATGTACGAGAATCAAACATTTAAGACAACAACCTTGGAGGTCAGCAACCCCAGCAATCCTTAGGTAAAAACCAAGCCTTCCAAGGTGTGACGACGACAACTCTAGCTGAGAGTAACCTCAAAGTCCCTGTAACAAGCCAAGCTTACACAACAACTCTAGCTGAGAGTAAGCTCAAGAGTCCCTGTACACAAGCCAAGCTTGCACGACAACTCTAGCTGAGAGTAAGCTCAGGAGTCCCTGTACACAAGCCAAGCTTACACGACAACTCTAGCTGAGAGCTCAAGTCCTGACACAGAAGCTCACAACTAGCTGGTAGCTCAGAGTCTGACACAGCCAGCTTACACAACAACTCTAGCTGAGAGTAAGCTCCAGGAGACTCTCTGGTACCAACCGCCAAGAGCTTACAGGACAACTCTAGCTGAGAGTAAGCTCAGGAGTCCCTGTACACATGCCAAGCTTGCACGACAACTCTAGCTGAGAGTAAGCTCAGGAGTCCCTGTACACAAGCCAAGCTTGCACGACAACTCTAGCTGAGAGTAAGCTCAGGAGTCCTCTGTACACAAGCCAAGCTTGCACGACAACCCTGGCCGAGAAAAGTCACCCGAACACTCAAAAGAAACTTGGAGACCTTCATAAAAAGAGACATGGGACACTCCAGGGAAAAATATTTGCATTGACAGAGAAAACGTCGCTTTAGAAGCAAAAACTATTGCAAGTGCTTGAGCCTGAGGCGCACCTGGCCGCACGCAGCCAACGATATTCTTATGCAAATTTAGCGTAAAAGTTCTCTTTAAGCTCCCACGAGTAAATCTATTAATACCTGCGTGAGAAAGCTCGCTACACATTTTGTAAAATGCTGTAAATATTGGCAGGGTCTTTGAAATATCTTGAGGTGTAGTTAACACAAATTGTCTTAGTTCTTGCATGACACTAAGAGGTAAATCTGAAGACTGTAAATCATTTTAAGTGTCCAGATGACCGATACTCTATGTGGCTCCAAGACTTTTATGATGCAGGGAGTGACGAAACTGTGTAAAATATCATCTTGTCAGAAGCTGAAGAATGTGAGGCTGAAGAATGTGAGGCTGAAGAATGTGAGGCTGAAGAATGTGAGGCTGAAGAATGTGAGGCTGAAGAATGTGAGGCTGAAGAATGTGAGACTGAAGAATGTGAGGCTGAGAATGTAAGAATGTGAGGCTGAGAAGTGAGCTGAAGAATGTGAGGCCGAAGAATGTGAGGCTGAGGAATGTGAGGCTGAAGAATGTGAGGCCGAAGAATGTGAGGCTGAGGAATGTGAGACTGAAGAATGTGAGGCTAAATGAATGAGGCTAAATGAAGAATGTGAGGCTGAGGAATGTGAGGCTGAAGAATGTGAGGCTGAAGAATGTGAGGCTGAAGAATGTGAGGCTGAAGAATGTGAGGCTGAGGAATGTGAGGCTGAAGAATGTGAGGCTGAAGAATGTGAGGCTGAGGAATGTGAGGCTGAAGAATGTGAGGCTGAAGAATGTGAGGCTGGAATGGAACTGAAAATGAGGCTAAAGAATAAGTGAGGCTGTTAAGAATGTGAGGCTGAGGAATGTGAGGTTGAAGAATGTGAGGCTGAGGAATGTGAGGCTGAAGAATGTGAGGCTGAGGAATGTGAGGCTGAGGAATGTGAGGCTGAAGAATGTGATGCTGAGGAATGTGAGGCTGAAGAATGTGAGGCTGAAATGTGAGCTGAGAATGTGAGGCTGAGGAATGTGAGGCTGAAGAATGTGAGGCTGAGGAATGTGAGGCTGAGGAATGTGAGGCTGAGAATGTGAGGCAGAGGAATGTGAAGCTGAAGAATGTGAGGCTGAAAAATGTGAGGCTGAGGAATGAGGCTGAGGAATGTGAGGCTGAAGAATGTGAGGCTGAAGAATGTGAGGCAAAATGAAGAATGTGAGGCTGAATGAAGTGTGTGAGGCTGAATGATGTGTGTGAGGCTGAATGAAGTGTATGAGGCTGAATGAAGAGTATGAAGCAGAATGAAGAGTGTGAGGCTGAATGCAGTGTGTGAGGGTGAATGAAGAGTGTGAGGCTGAATGAAGTGTGTAGGGTGAATGAAGTGTGTGAGGCTGAATGAAGTGTATGAGGTGAATGAAGAGTATGTAGCAGAATGAAGAGTGTGAGGCTGAATGAAGTGTGTGAGGCAGAAGAGCGAGAAATTCGATACAGGCAAAATATCAAGAGGAAAACATCAGGGCCCTTCAGAGGTCAGTCATTGTAAGCTATAAATCAATATTTGCTGATGACACAGATCTTGAATGGTCAAGCCAGATGACACACAGATCTTGAGTGGGCAACCAAGATGACACACAGATCTTGAATGGGCAACCAAGATGACACACAGATCTTGAGTGGGCAACCAAGATGACACACAGATATTGAGTGGGCAACCCAGATGACACACAGATCTTGAGTGGGCAACCCAGATGACACACAGATCTTGAGTGGGCAACCAAGATGACACACAGATCTTGAGTGGGCAACCAAGATGACACACAGATCTTGAGTGGGCAACCAGATGACACACAGATCTTGAGTGGGCAACCAAGATGACACACAGATCTTGAGTGGGCAACCCAGATGACACACAGATCTTGAGTGGGCAACCCATATGACACACAGATCTTGAGTGGGCAACCCATATGACACACAGATCTTGAGTGGGCAACCAAGATGACACAGATCTTGAGTGGGCAACCAGATAACAGATCTTGAGTGGGCAACCCAGATGACACACAGATCTTGAGTGGGCAACCCATATGACACACATATCTTGAGTGGGCAACCCATATGACACACAGATCTTGAGTGGGCAACCCAGAAAACACACAGATCTTGAGTGGGCAACCCAGAAAACACACAGATCTTGAGTGGGCAACCCAGATGACACACAGATCTTGAGTGGGCAACCCTGATTACACACAGATATTGAGCAGGCAAACATGATGACTGCAAGAAATTTATAGAGGATCTGGAAAAAGTGCAGGACTGCTCCGGCAAGTGGTTGTTAGAGATCAATACTAACAAGGTCAAGACACTGAGAATGAGAGATGAGGAAGGAGACCGGATATAGTAGAGCACACAGGTGGAAAACACCTACAAGACTGAAGGGTAGACATAATAATTTACCTGTTTCCCACTGTCACGCAAACACACACACACACACACACACACACACACACACACACACATTATATATATATATATTTTTTTTTTTTTTTTTTTCAACAAGTCGGCCGTCTCCACCGAGGCAGGGTGACTCAAAAAGAAAGAAAATCCCCAAAAAAAAAATACTTTCATCATCATTCAACACTTTCACCACACTCATACATAATCACTGTGTTTGCAGAGGCGCTCAGATACGACAGCTGAGAATAGTCCCTCCCAGCTGTCACTATCTCAGACCCCTCCTTTAAAGTGCAGGCATTGTACTTCCCATTTCCAGGACTCAAGTCCAACTAAATCAATTAACTGGTTTCCCTGAATCCCTTCACAAAATGTTACCCTGCTCACACTCAAACAGATCGTCATGTCCCAAAACCATTCGTCTCCATTCACTCCTATCTAACACGCTCACACATGCTTGCTGGAAGTCCAAGCCCCTCGCCCACAAAACCTCCTTTACCCCTTCCCTCCAACCTTTTCTAGGACGACCCCTACCCCGCCTTCCTTACCCTACAGATTTATACGCTCTCCAAGTCATTCTACTTTGATCCATTCTCTCTAAATGACCAAACCACCTCAACAACCCCTCTTCAGCCCTCTGACAAATACTTTTAGTAACTCCACACCTTCTCCTAATTTCCACATTCCGAATTTTCTGCATAATATTTACACCACACATTGCCCTTAGCCAGGACATCTCCACTGCCTCCAGCCTCCTCCACGCTGCAGCATTTGCAACCCATGCTTCACACCCATATAAGAGTGTTGGTACCACTATACTTTCGTACATTCCCTTCATTGCCTCCATGGATAACGTTTTTTGTCTCCACAGATACCTCAACGCACCACTCACCTTTTTTCCTTCATCAATTCTATGGTTAACCTCATCCTTCATAAACCCATCCGCTGAGACGTCAACTCCCAAATATCTGAAAACATTTACTTCTTCCATAATCCCTCTCTCCAATGTGATATCCAATTTTTCTTTATTTAAATCGTTTGATACCCTCATCACCGTACTCTTATCTATGTTCACTTTTAACTTTCTACCTTTACACACTCTCCCAAACTCGTCCACTAACCTAGATCTGTCTGTGACTCGATAAAGCCCACTGCGTGGGCGAAACGTTGTCAATAAAGGATCACATTATACTGCTTATGTGTTTATTTTTCCGTAGTATCACAGTCACTAGTGAAATGGTTATCAAACAGATAGACCGTTTGAATAAAAAAAAATCGCCAGGTCCTGATGAGCTTTTTTTAAGGGTTCTGAAGCTCGGGAGTGTCCATAACCCAAGCACTTATAAGTTAAATAACGTAGAACTTAGCCATACAGATTGCGAGAAGGACTTGGGGGTGATGGTAAGCAGCAACCTTAAACCAAGACAGCAATGCCTAAGCGTACGTAATAAGGCAAATAGATTACTGGGATTTATATCAAGAAGTGTTAGCAACAGAAGTCCAGAGGTTATATTACAGCTTTATACATCATTAGTAAGGCCTCACCTAGATTACGCAGCTCAGTTTTGGTCTCCATATTACAGAATGGACATAAATTCGTTAGAAAACATTCAGCGTAGAATGACTAAATTAATACATAGCATTAGAAATCTTCCTTACGAAGAAAGATTGAAGACCCTTAAATTACATTCACTTGTAAGACGTAGAATGAGGGAGACATGATCGAGGTATACAAGTGGAAAATGGGTATTAAGAAAGGGGATATAAATAAGGTCTTGAGGATATCTCTCCAGAGAGAACCCGCAATAATGGATTCAAGTTAGAAAAGTTTAGATTTAGAAAGGATATAGGAAAGTATTGGTTTGGAAATAGGGTAGTTGATGAGTGGAACAGTCTGCCTAGTAGGGTTATTGAAGCTAGGACCTTGGGTAGTTTCAAATTTAGGTTGGATAAATTCATGAGTGAGAGGGGTTGGATTTGAGTGGGACTCGCACATGAGTAAATAGAATTATCAAAGCTTATTTCTTGGGTAGCATTGAAAATTAGATTGAGCAAGTGTTCTGTTAGTGGAATGGATTGTGAAGGACCTGCCTAGTATGGGCCAACAGGCCTGCTGCAGTGTTCCTCCTTTCTTATGTTCTTATGTTCTTTGCAACTTTTCTTTAGAATCTCCCATAAGCACAGTATCATCAGCAAAAAGTAACTGTGTCAACTCCCATTTTGCATTTAATTCTCCATAATTTAATCCCACCCCTCTCCCCAACACCCTAGCATTTACTTCTTTTACAACCCCATCTATAAATATATTAAACAACCATGGTGACATCACACATCCCTGTCTAAGAACTACTTTTACCGGGAAGTAATCTACCTCTCTCCTACACACCCTAACCTGAGCCTCTCTATCCTCATAAAAACTCTTTACAGCCTTCAGTAACTTACTACCTATTCCATACACTTGCAACATTTGCCACATTGCTCCCCTATCCACTCTATCATATGCCTTTTCTAAATCCATAAATGCAATAAAAACTTCTCTACCTTTATCTAAATACTGTTCACATATATATGGGTCACCCTGCCTCGGTGGGAGACGGCCGACTTGTTGAAAAAAAAAAAAAAAAAATATATGCTTCACTGTAAACACTTGATCTACACATCCCCTACCCACTCTAAAGCCTCCTTGCTCATCTGCAATCCTACTCTCTGTCTTACCTCTAATTCTTTCAATAATAACCCTGCCATACACTTTACCTGGTATACTCAGTAAACTTATTCCCCTATAATTTCTACACTCTCTTTTATCCCCCTTCCCTTTATATAAAGGAACTATACATGCTCTCTGCCAATCCCTAGGTACCTTCCCCTCTTTCATACATGTATTAAACAAAAATACCAACCACTCCAGCACTATATCCCCCCCTGCTTTTAACATTTCTGTCATGATTCCGTCAATTCCAGCTGCTTTACCCCCTTTCATTCTACGTAATGCCTCACGCACCTCCCCCACACTCACATCCTGCTCTTCTTCACTCCTAAACGATGTTGTACCTCCCTGGCCAGTACATGAAATTATCGCCTCCTCTTTTCATCGACATTTAAAAGTTCCTCAAAATATTCCCGCCATCTACCCAATACCTCCAGCTCCCCATCTACTAACTCCCTACTCTGTTTTTAACTGACAAATCCATTCGTTCCCTAGGCTTTCTTACCTTGTTTATCTCCAAAAAATTTCTTGTTTTCAGCAAAATTTCTTGACAGAGCCTCCCATTCTTTCATCCGCTCTTCTTTTGCACTCTCTCACCACTCTCTTCACGTTTCTTTTACTCTCCATATACTCTGCTCTTCTATTAACACTTCTGTTTTGTAAAAACCTCTCATCAGCTACCTTTTTCTCTTTATCACACCCTTTACTTCTTCATTCCACCACTCACTCCTCTTTCCTCCTGCACCCACCCTCCTATAGCCACAAACTTCTGCCCACATTCTAATACTGCATTTTTAAAACTATCCCAACTCTCTTCAACCCCCACTACTCCTACTTGCACTAGCCCACCTTTCTGCCAATAGTTGCTTATATCTCACCCTAACTTTCTCCTCCCTTAGTTTATACACTGTTACCTCTCTCTTACTTGCTGTTGCCATTTTCTTTTGTCCCATCTACCTTTTACTCTAACTGTAGCTACAACCAAATAATGATCTGATATATCCGTTGCCCCTCTATAAACATGTACATCCTGAAGCCTACTCATCAACCTTTTATCCACCAATACATAATCCATCAAACTACTTTCCTTACGTGCTATATCATGCCTTGTATATTTATTTATCCTCTTTTCATAAAATATGTATTACTTATTACCAAACCTCTTTCTACACATAGCTCAATTAATGGTTCCCCATTTACATTTACCCTGGCACCCCAAATTTACCTACTACTCCATCCACAACATTTTTACCCACTTTAGCATTAAGATCCCCAACCACAATTACTCTCTCACTTGGTTCAAAACTCCCCACACACTCACTCAACATTTCCCAAAATCTCTCTCCCTCCTCTACACTTCTCTCTTCTCCAGGCGCATAAACACTTACTATAACCCACTTTTCACATCCAACTTTTATTTTACTCCACATAATCCTTGAATTTATACATTTATATTCCTTCTTTACCTGCCATAACTGATTATTCAACATTATTGCCACTCCTTCTTTAGCTCTATCTCTATTTGAAACCCCTGATCTAATCCCATTTATTTCTGCCCACTGAAACTCTCCTACCCCCTTCAGCTTTGTCTCACTTAAAGCCAGGACATTCAGCTTATTTTCATTCATAACATCTACAATCATCTCTTTCTTATCATTCGCACAACATCCACGCACATTCAAACATCCCACTTTGACGGTTTTCTTCTTCTTCTTTTTAGTAAGCTATACAGGAAAAGGGGTTACTAGCCCATTGTTCCCGGCATTTTAGTTGACTTTTACAACACGCATGGCTTACGGAGGAAAGATTCTTATTCCACTTCCCCATGGATATGAAAGGGAAAAGCAATAAGAACAAGAACTATTAAGATAAAATCAAAGAAAACTCAGATGAGTGTGTATACATAAACGTGTACATGTTTGCTTAGTGTGACCTAAGTGAAAGTAGAAGTAGCAAGACGTACCTGAAATCTTGCATGTTTATGAGACAGAAAAAAGACACCAGTAATCCTACCATCATGTAAAACAGTTTCAGGTTTCTGTTTCACAGTCACCTGGCAGGATGGTAGTACCTCCCTGGGCGGTTGCTGTCTACCAACCTACTACCTGTAAACACCTACAAAACTGAAGGGTAGACATAATAATAATATATATATATATATACAGTGGTCCCCCGCGTAACGAACAAAATTCATTCCAGAAGCCTGCTCAAGTGCCATTACAGAACGAATTTACTTCCTTAAGAAATAATGTCACGTAGGTTAGTCTATTTCAGACCCCCAAAAATACACTTGCACAAGCACTTACAACATTATACTTACATAATTGTACGATTTCCGGGGTATTCGTTAGGCGGGGGTCCACTGTATATATATATATATATATATATATATATATATATATATATATATATATATATATATATATATATATAAATATAACATCTGCAGCATGTGCAAGGAATTGCTCAAGGCACTGCATACAACGTACGTACACAAGACCAGCACTCGTGTACGCAGCACCAGCATGGAACTCTCACCTTAATCACGCATATAAAAAAAACATTAAATAAGTTGAAACTCGTGAGCTACGAGAAAACCTACGCCGGCAGAACATCAGAACACTGGAGGGAGAGACGAGACAGAGGAGATATGGTCACGACGTACAAGATGCTCATGGGTATAAACTAGCTAGACAATTTTACATGTAAGGGGACAGAACGTGGTCCACCTCCTAACACACCTTATCATCCTAACATAGGCTATCCTAACACAGCAGTGTTACTTAACATGATGAGTTGCAACATCCGAGGTGAGCAGTGTTACTTAACATGATGAGTTGCAACATCCGAGGTGAGCAGTGTTACTTAACATGATGAGTTGCAACACCCGGGGTGAGCAGTGTTACTTAACATGATGAGTTGCAACACCCGGGGTGAGCAGTGTTACTTAACATGATGAGTTGCAACACCCGGGTGAACAGTGTTACTTAACATGATGAGTTGCAACACCCGGGGTGAGCAGTGTTACTTAACATGATGAGTTGCAACACCCGGGGTGAGCAGTGTTACTTAACATGAGTTGCAACATCCGAGGTGAGCAGTGTTACTTAACATCAGTTGCAACACCTGGGGTGAGCAGTGTTACTTAACATGATGAGTTGCAACACCCGGGGTGAGCAGTGTTACTTAACATGATGAGTTGCAACACCCGGGGTGAGCAGTGTTACTTAACATGATGAGTTGCAACACCCGGGGTGAGGGTTGGAGTTGAATACATAACTAAGACAGAGACAACAGTTGTTCAGGGTAACACAAACGAACTGATGTAGCGGAGAGACAAGCCAGGTAGACTCCCTACATGGCTTCACCAAGAAGTATGACAATATACACAGAAGTAAACTACGCACTTTCAAAGAGGATTAAGATGAGACTTCTAAGAACTGGAGCTCTTAACTTATAAGTGTAAATAGATTAGTGTACACACTGAGTTCATCTCCCGCCACACACACACTTACGCCCTCACATACGCACAAGCCCTCACATACGCACAAGCCCTCACATACACACAAGCCCTCACATGCGCACAAGCCTCACATACGCAAACGCCCTCACATACGCACAAGCCCTCACATAAGCACACGCCCTCACATACGCACACGCCCTTACATACGCACACGCTCTCATATACGTGTTCGCTTTCACACACGCTCACCTGAATTTTTCCACCTGATTGGATGTTGGGTGTTGTGTTTAGAAAGGGGGGAAGTCAAAGTCAGCTGGAAGTCAGGTAAGTCAAGTAGTGAGGTCAGAAGTAGCTGTGGAGATAGGATCAGTGCTAGCGAAGGTCAAGTGCTGTGGCAGGAGAGTCGGAGTCAGGTAGGTCAAGTGCTGGGGAGAGTCAGGTAAGGTCAGGTACTGGGGAAGACCACTAAAGAGAGACAGCTACAATCAAAATCAAATTTATAAAGTGACAGTCAAATATAAACCACAATCATACGTGAGACACAATCAGGAGTAATCCCGGAGAAAGTGAACTGGGCGGTGCGACACAACACTCACCCAACACTGATGACGGGCACAAACACTCGTCACACACTAGCAATCACCAGGTTAAATCCAGGTCAAGTGTTTCAATAGGATAATGGAGTCAGAGTGCCATACCAGCCTGAAACTGCTGCCAGGGTTTTGCAATATGAAGTCACTATAATTATCAAAATAAATTATTTTAACTATGAGTAACAATTAACCTGACAAGTTGAACTGGGATTATCCAGCACTTTAGCTGCTATTACTGAATGTGTGTATTTGAGAGTACACCTGGAAGAGTACACGTATAAGACAGGAGAGCTGTCTTTTTCTTATCCCTCTATGCCTTTATATAAAGAAACTATGCATGCTCTTTGTCAACTTTCATGTACCGTTCTTTATTTTTCATGCGTATATTAAATAAACAGTTCAAAAACTTTTTCCACGTCAGGTTTAAACCTTTAAAAACTTTTCCCCATTTATTTTCAGCCTCTCTGTCTTAATTCCATCCGTCTCAACTTTCACGAAGAGTGAAAATATTATCCTTGTGCCACAGACATTAAAGAAATTCCAACCAGAATTCGTGCTGTCAAAAGATTGTTAAAAAAAAAAACCTCAGTGTTGCCTCAGATCAAGAGGTGATAGCAGGTTTACACAGTGTGTCCTGAGGTAACATAGGTCCTGCAACACTGACTGGACTCGCTGTTAGTTATGGTTAAAGCTTATTTTAAGTGAGTTGTGTGACGTTCCAGCCTCACAGACCATGACAGATCCAGCTGATGCAAAGCAAACCTTCATTGTGATCCATTCTTGGCTCTACTGCCAGAGAAATATCGTCTATAAAGAAAGTTTGGTCTGAAACAACTGCCATTCTACACACACCTCCAGACCGTCCCTACCTGAAAAACGTAATAATTATCACTGTCATTAAATATACGGTAATGATCAAACAGGTAGGAAATTAAAAAAAATCTGACTTCATTAACGTAGACCACATAATTGCTTTTCATTTGCACAACCTCTCAATCACGACCCACTCCTATTGCAAACAAAATCAAAGGGAAGATCTGAAGGGGCCCGTCGATTTTAATTTTCCAAGTGCCCGGTTCTGGACGCAGAACTCCAAATATAAAATTCTCTTTCTGAAAGGGAAATTTGTTCCATATACAAGACGAAATTAAGTGGCATTTGTCATGCTGGAAAATACGGAAGCTGGAGTGAAGATAAACTCTACGGACGTCTCCATCCATATTTAAATTACTTTTTCCTTGTAAAATTGTTTGATACTTATTACGATGATGGTCATGGTAACGGGGGTGATAATGATAATAATGACAGATAATGATACTTGGATAATCGTACTAACTTGAATACTGAGAGATGTGGATAATGAAAATAATGATACAGACTTGGATAACGATACGGTACTAACGAGGAAGATGGTACTGACTTAGATAATGTTAAGGTACTGATGTGGCTGATTATAAGTACATTTATTATGATGATAATAAAACTTATATTGACTTAAACAATAATTAACAAATATAAACAAACACTACGATCAAACAAGAACCACACAACTCCACATAAAACACACACACCCTCGATGGTAACAAGGGCACTTAAGAGAGCCAAAGAGAAAGGGTAAACCATCAGGGTACTGGACTCAATACACACAACAGGGAAACACTGAAACAAAAACTTTTGAGTGAGCTGGATACATCAAGTGTAATGGGATCTGAGAAAGTATCATCACAGACTCTGCGAGAGGAAGTAGAGTCACTATCTGAACCATTACGACTTACTTGACGTGAGTTCAACCCCAACCCTACCGTGGTCTGAACCACTAGCTAAGACCTACGAGTCAATAGATACGGAACAAATACCACAGATCTGAAAACAACAAATGTAGTCCCAGTATTTGAAAGAAGTGGCAGACAGAAAGCTACTCAGAGAGTAGCACTTCAAGAGACGTACTTAAGCAATAAACAGCACGGATTTAGAGAAGGCAAATATTGCTTTACAAACTTGCTAGAGTTCTCTGACAACCTGACAGAAGGAGAAGCCGGAATATATAACAGGGAACGTAATCTCCTCGCTGAGAGAGCATCTAAGAAAAGGAGAAAGTCATTGTGCGAGAAGAGGTGTGAGCATCGGAAAGCGTAAAGTAAAACAATCGGAAAGCGTAGAGTAAAACAATCGGAAAGCGTAGAGTAAAACAATCGGAAAGCGTAGAGTAAAACAATCGGAAAGCGTAGAGTAAAACAATCGGAAAGCGTAGAGTAAAACAATCGGAAAGCGTAGAGTAAAACAACACCTACAAATATATCTGGACAGACTAGAAGACTAGTCAGACAAGTGACTAATTCAATCCCAGTAAAAGCAAGGTCGTGAAAATTTTAGGGAAGAATCATGAAGACCGGAAAGTGAGTATAGACTTGGTGAACAGAGGCTGCAGGAAGGGGTAAGCATAGCGCTATAATCACACCATCTGAATAACCTCTGTAGCCAATACTCGATTGGAAAATCGAAGAGTATCCTTCAGAAATCTCAACAAAGAGTCATTCATGGTTCTTTATGCAACATATGTCAGGTCTATCTTGGAGTATGCAGCGCCAACATGAAACCATCACCTGAAAAGCGTAGAGGTATACTATTAGACGGTATCTCGAATTCCTTGACAAAAGACACAACGACCTTAAGAGACGCAGGCGGGTGGACAGGAATGACTTTCCGTCATAATCCCACTATCAACACCACCCCTGCAGATGTGGACATGGGCGGGCGGGAGAGCGAGTGGGCGGGTGGAAATGGGTGGTGGGCGGGTGTTAGGTTGTAGGAGCGGGAGAACGTTCGCACGAGTGGGCAAGCACGTAAGCAGATGGGTGGGCGCGTAGGCGAACGTGAAGACGGGAGTGCTGGAGGTGTGGGTGGGTGGGTGTTTGGGTGGGTGAGTGGGTGGGCGTGGTGGCAAGCCAGAGTGTCACACGCCGACCATCAACTAGATACAAACTAAAGTTAAATTTGCCATAAAGTGCGGGTGAGCGTCTGTTTTATGCCTGCCTAGCTTCCTCTCTCCCTCTTTCTGTCTGTCTGTCTTTCTTCTGCGTTACTCTCATCTTTATCTCATCTGTATGCCTGTTTTCACAAATCTTTTCACTCTTGCCTTTGTATCTTCCTGTCTATCTTCTTCTCTTCTTTTCTGTGTCTATATACTATTTACTCTTGTCTATCGACTGAGCTACTATTTTGACTTACTGGATTTCCTGACAGCGGAATATAGCCAAAATTTCCTCTTGCTGTTCTCTAGATGTCAGTGATTTGTCAAAGTTTCTCTCTCTCTCTCTCTCTCTCTCTCTCTCTTCTCTCTCTCTCTCTCTCTCTCTCTCTCTCTCTCTCTCTCTCTCTCTCTCTCATTTATTCCTTGTTTCTCACCAACGAAGAGGTACAACAATTCCAACTTTATATTGCTGAGATAAAGGTGATTGTCGGCGATTTTATAATTATAATTATATATTTAGAAAAGTAATAGAGGAAGAAAGTGAGAAAGAAGGGAAGGGAAGGAGGAGGGAGAAGGAACGGTGCGAGAAATGTGAGAGTTAGTTTCCACCGATCAAGTGGATATCCTCGGGAGTAAAATTTGATTCTGCAATGGCTGTGAGGAGAGAGAGAGAGAGAGAGAGAGAGAGAGAGAGAGAGAGAGAGAGAGAGAGAGAGAGAGAGAGAGAGAGAGAGAGAGAGAGAGAGAGAGAGAGAGAGAGAGAGAGAGAGAGAGAATTACCCGTAGGGCAGTGGTACATTAAAAAGATTTGCAGAAGTGAGGGGACGGAACTAGGGTGGACGTTGGTGGGAGAGAGGAGGTGCAGGGGGATCTAACCTGGATTTGAAGAGATGAAAGCAAGAGAGAGAGAGAGAGAGAGAAAGAGAGTGAAAAGGGAGAGAAAGAGAGTACAAGGGAATAACCCAAAGAAGGATACGTACAGTGAGGAGGAAGGGATATACTCTTGATATACCTTTCATGGGTTTCGAGAGTTTTGCTACTCCCGCAGCCCAGCCCTGGCCCAGGCTTGTCTGTTGCTTGTCTGCTCGACCAAGTTGCTGCTTTGGCAGCCCGCTGGCCTACATATCCATCACAGTCTGGTTGATCCAGCACTTGGCGGAGGTAATTTTCAAGTTACCTCTTGATGTTGCTGACATCTTGTGGTCAGATGTTAATAAGTGAGGTACTACGGATGTTGATACGAGGGCGAACACTAATAGTGTATATGGGAACCTTTTGCCTTACTCAACTATTACACGTGAGATCAATATAATAACTGTAATATACGGGAAATTTGCAATTACTGCAACAGATGCTGTGAGCGAAGAAAAGTAAAAGTCTCTCTCCACACCTCTGATTCACACTCACAATGGCCACAATATATATATATATATATATATATATATATATATATATATATATATATATATATATATATATATTTGTCGTGGGAATAGTAAAACTTTCTATTTTGGCTTATATAGCAAAGCTCTTCTTTCCGAATAAGGCAAGAATTTTTTTTATAAAATTATTACGCAAAAATCATTCTGAACCTAACGAAAAAAATATATTTCATTGTGTTAGTTTATTATTAAGTTGTTGTAAACTTATCTAAAATATATTTAGTGATTTCGCTGATCATTTGTGCATCATCTTCTGTGACACATGTCGTGTCTATTTTATATTTGGTGAGAGAGGGGGGGGACACAGGGTAGCAGACAGAAAATGTATTACAAAGAGAGAGAAATGAAACGGGAAATAGGGATAAAAGTGTAATTTCCACCAATGTACTGAGTTGTAGGTCAGCTTGAAGATACCCTGATTCACTACCTCAGTAATACTCCCAAACAAAACTCTAATAAATACCAAACACATTCATTATAAAAAAAAATTGTATACCAGCAACAGCACCACCACCACAAGCACCACCACCATCACCACTACCACCACCACCACCACCACCATCAGCACCACCACCACCACCACAACCACCACCACCACCACCACTCACCACCATCACCACTCACCACCACCACATCAGCGCACCACCACCACCACCACCACCACCTACCACTACCACCACCTACCACACCAATACCACCACCACCACCACTCACCGCACCACCACACCATCACCACCACCACTACCACCACCACCTGCTAACCTCATTCTTTCTGTAAATAATAAAATGAAAATCTTGATGAGGAAGGTGACTGTAGCTGGCTCGCTACCTGGATTTTACCCGGGTATTAAGAGGCTTCCTTACGGTACAGTATATACCACCTCACAAGCACAGTCATTAGCGCTAGTTAATAACGCACACCTTTCCTGTAATGCTTTGTCAGCGAAATATTTTGTGTGTGCGCGCGCGCGCTCAATTCTTAGTACTAGCTTCTTTGAGGTTTGCTGGGGTCGAGTCTCAGCTCCTGGGGTACTGGACTTCCCAGGTTGAGTCAGACTTTAGTCTCGTGGGCCTATCATACTTAATCTTAAAGTCAAATGTGTGCACTCAGTGACTTACACACACACACACACACTACACACACACACATACACACACACCTGTCAGAACATAACGAAGAACATCTTTTTCTGCGTTTTACCATAAGTTCAGAAAGCATAAGTTCTAAAGCTGTCTAATTAATTTTTGCTTCTCTCACCTCTCTTTCCCCTCGGTGCACTCTCTGCCTCCCTTTACCCTCGGTGCACTCTCTGCCTCCCTTTACCTAGGTGCACTCTCTGCCTCCCTTTACCCTAGGTGCACTCTCTGCCTCCCTTTACCCTAGGTGCACTCTCTGCCTCCCTTTACCTTAGGTGCACTCTCTGCCTCCCTTTACCCTCGGTGCACTCTCTGCCTCCCTTTACCCTCGGTGCACTCTCTGCCTCCCTTTCCCTCGGTGCACTCTCTGCCTCCCTTGGTTTCTCCCCGTCACATATCTCCCACCCCCCTCGGAGTACGCTCTACCTACCTTTCTTTTTTCTATAATCAGTGGGCACAAGAAGTCCCCTCATTTAACCTCCCCTCATTGTTTACCCTGCCCCTCCCCTCTACCTTCTCGTCTGCCGACCCTTCCATCTAATTCTTTACCTCTTGCCGTCTGTTCTGTTCTTCCTGTCTGCTATGTTCTTCCGTCTGTTCTCATCTTCCAGTCTATTCTGTTCTTTCCGTCTGTTGTGTTCTTCCCGTCTGTTCTGTTCTTTCTGTCTGTTGTGTTCTTTCCATCTGTTCTATTCTTAAGTCTGTTCTGTTCTTCCCGTCTGTTCTGTTCTTCCCGTCTGTTCTGCTCTTTCCGTCTGTTCTGTTCCGTCTGTTATGTTCTTCCCGTCTGTTCTGCTCTTTCCGTCTGTTCTGTTCTTCCGTCTGTTCCGTTCTTCCCGTCTGTCCTGTTCTTCCCGTCTGCTTTGTTCTTCCCGTCTGTTCTGTTCTTCAAACTCACTGATCTCAGCGGTCGCTAAATTAGATCGTGATCCCACCAGGCCACCCGCTATTGGGCGGCCTAGTGGGCGGCCTGGTGGGAGGTTCTCAATTATAGTGGGATGGCTGGATAATTCCTTCACTCCTTCCCTTAACCCCTACCCCGGCTGGCTAGTTTACTCCTTAAATTCTTCCCTTACCCCTATCCCGGCTGGCTAGTTTACCCTTTAACTTCTTCCCTTAACCCCTACCCCGGCAGGCTAGTTTACTCCTTAACTTCTTCCCTTAACCCCTATCCCGGCAGGCTAGTTTACCCCTTAACTTCTTCCCTTAACCCCTACCCCGGCTGGCTAGTTTAACCCTTAACTTCTTCCCTTAAATCCTACCCTACACACTTTCCTTGCTTGGCTGATCCCTTTTTCCCCTTTTTCCTCTTCCATTATCCCTTAACCCTTTCCCTACACACCTCATATTGAGTGCCTGACTCCTTTTTCACCTCCTCCCTTTCCATTATCCATTACTCCCTACCCAACACACTTCCTTCCCCTCCCTTAACCCTTAATCTCTAGGAAACACACCTTAAGTGGCTGGATGGCCTTATTTTTCCTCTTCATCTCTTTCTCCTTATTTCCTACCCAACAGGCTTCCCTTTACTGGCTGGTTGTCCCTTATTTTACAGCCCCTCCCCTTCCCCTCCCTATCCACAAACAACTCCGTGTGTACAACTTGCTGAGAATCTCTTTCAAATAACATATACGAATATTTTAGCTAAAAATTCTTCACATCTCACTGAATCGTCGAAATATGCAATAAAATAATGTTTTGAAAAATTTCATATCTTAATTTTTAGCTAAATTATGCACATGAGTACAAATTGGTGAGCACAACTCATCATTAAGTACATTGAGTACAACTCGGAGAGTACACACACACGCGCGCGTGCGCGCTCACACTTTCACATGTAAAAAGAATATTGTCAAAAGTCATTTAAAGTTAATTCAAGACTCACAAACTGGTAAACAACATGTGTTTTGCTGGGTCTGGAAATTCCTGTGCATCAGCCCTCGTAGTAAGTTACTTATGACCGAGTCACCGAAATTGTTGAAGAAATGGATGGGCTGATTGAATTTATGCAGACATTAAGAAGACTTTTGATCAACTTCCCTAAGAAAGACTGTTTTGTAAACTGCAAAATATAGGAGGAAATAGGAAATTATTACTGTGGATGAGAGACTTTTTAAAAGGAAAATGAGAACAGTTATAGGAGGAAACACATCCTCGTGGGGAGACGTCACAAGCGGGGTGTCTCAAGGATCTGTATTTTCTCCCATGATAATATTATTTTATATAAATAATATTATCCGTAGCAATTTTAAAAAAAACTATGAATATGTTTGCGGCTAATAAAAAAAAATGGGTAAAATATATAAGAAAAAAATTATGTAAATCTATATACGACGTCATAGATAAATTGAGCAAATGGGGTGATGGATAATGGAATTTAGGGCAGATGTCATGTAATGGAAATGGGAGAAAGTGAAATCGGATCCACTTATCACACTTGTGTGACAAGTGTCAGATAGAGAAAAACAGAGTAGTAATATTAACAACCAAAAAATCACTGGAAGATCACATAAACGAAATTGCGAGACACTCAGATTCTACGCTGACGATTTATGAAGTAGCTTTCAAATATATAGATGGACAAATGCTTAAAATAGGCTGTTTGCAACAAATATTTGGCCTCAATTAGAATATGCAACAGTTAGAGTGTCCGCTCTTAAAAAGAGATGGATAAGTTAGGTAAGGCTGACAGAAGATGCCTACCAGCGTTAGAAATATATGAGATACAAAAAAAGACTGAAAATACGTGATATGAGGCAAAAAAAGATATAATAATAACTGAATGAAAGGTCAAAAAGGACATGAGAAAATTGATAAAGATTTCTTAGTACCTGCTTCAGGATTAACAAGAAGTCGCAGTTGTAAACTCAGGAAGACAAACAGATACTAGAAATTTTTTCTTGGCAGAGTTGTTGAACAATGGAATGACTGAAGGAGGAAGTAGTGATTCAAAAATTATATACATTTTTTTCAAATTTCGTAACGAACAAATTAATGAATGGGCACAGTGAACATAGCTCTGTTCTCGTAGTAACATATATGTTATTACACACACACACACACAGACACACACACACACACACACACACACTCCACAGTGAAAGCTATCGGGTATTAAACCTTTATATTAACGATAGCAAACATGTTCAGCTTCCATTAATTTGTCAACACATTGCAGAGGTGTTAATAAACGAGCTATTCACAAGCACGTCAAAAAACACTGCATGGAAAAACCTTCCCTACTCGTCACAACAGGAATATTGGTATTGGGTGTTCGTTCCACTTTTTCTCCTTTCTTAGCTCTCTCTCTCACTGTTACCAGAACAACGTAGCCACAATATCATTACCAGAGCAAGGTGAATGAGACGTTTCGGTTGTGGAAGTTTTTCCACTCGAGTCCTTCGACTGAAAAAAAATCCCACGATCGAAACGTCTCAGTAAACATCCTGATACTACACACGCGTCTCAACAACGTTACCAGACACAACGTATCTTCCCCCATCGTGAGGGAAACCACGTATCGGCATCAAACTTACCAAAGCAACTTATCCAGAGGTTCCATCTCAAGATGCTGACACACTTGCATCACAGCATGAGGAGGCAGCCTCTGAGGTGCGGCCAATGATGATAAACATGGAAGCTGACGTGTAGATGATGAGGGAGACACCAACACACGTCTGAGGCAGGTTGGTGGTGAGTGAGGAGGGAGACGAGGAGAAGAAGGAGGGAGAGGAGGAGATATAGGAAGAGGAGGAGGAGGAGGAGGAGGAGGGAGCAGTATTGGAGGTGAAGAGGGAGTAAATGAGATAGGGTAAAAAGGAGGAAGTATAACAGAAAAGAATGTAGGAAAAGGGAGGGGGAGAGGGAGAGAGAAAGGCATATAAGGGGGTATGGGTGCAAAATTGTTAGAAAAGGAGGAAGAAATAAAAAGAAAGGTAGGGCAGAATAGAGGAACAGAAGCAGAGAAGACTGGAAGTCGTGTTAGAGATAGGGAGGAAGGGTTTGCAGGAGGGTAGGAATAAGTGAGAGATTCAGAAGAAGTGAGGAAGCAAAATGGGGAAAGAGAAGAGAATTAACATTAGCAAGAAGGAAGAAATGAAGGGTGGGAGGCAGGGTGAGACTGTGGATGGAGTGGAAGGATGGAGAACGGGTAGACCATTCTGAGAGCTCTGGCAAGCTCTAGTTCTTGGATTTTAGGCTTCGACTTCAAGTCGTTATCTTTTGGTAGTAGTGTGCAGCGCCTGTGACATCTTCACCCAGCGCTGAAGAAATACATCACGACGTCTTTTGTAACTCGCTTTTAAAAAAGTTTCCACATACATTTTGTTAGGACACTTTTCTTCATAGTTTGGCCTTCCTAATCCTGGTTGTACTTCAGAGCTCAATGTGTGTGTACTGACGTATTTGTGAGGTACAGAGTCAAGTGTCTCGTTACAGTCCAAGAATGTGCAGTCCACCTTTCCCTCTCTCCTGCCTCACTCCTGTTGTCCCAGAGTTCCAGCTGGTTTGTGAGTACCTGCCATTTTTAAACCTGTGCTGGTTGCTGTTTATGAAAGCACTTCTCTACAAGTGCTCTGCCACTCTCCTGATAATTTTTCCTCTCTCTTTACATAGTATGAATATCAGAAAGGTGACCTGAAGATGATTTTATCCGGATTAATAACCAGGAGGATTAGAAACACTGGATAACCCGGTAAAGCTGCTATGCCTTAATTCCACTGGGAACCTTTAATTCTCTTTCCAAAGACGCAGCGCACAGAGGTCGGCTAACACCCAGGTACCTACTTACTGCTAGGTGAGCAGAGGCACTATGTGTGAGGAAACCTGCCCAACGTTTTCACTTGTACTAGGATCGAACTCAGGCCTTTCAGATGCGAGCCGAAGGCGCTACCTCTTGAGCCACGAGCCACCCTAGTTAAACGTTTCCTCTGTTTCCTTTTAGAGAGAGAGAAAAGAGAGAAAGAGAGAGAGAGAGAGAAAGAGAGAGAGAGGCTATAATCGTTGTCTTCCAGAGATCTGGCAACTGCCCCGTGTCCAATGATTGCTTGAAGATTTTAACTAGTGGTGCAAACTCCGTGGTGACAGTCTTGTCAGGTCACATTGAGTTTTATGTATCCAACGCACTCATGTAAGTGTGTACTTACCTATTTATAGTTCCAGGGGTCGATTCACAGCTCCTGTGTGTGTGTGTGTATTTTTGCTTTCCAAGCCTCCCTTTCCCTTCCCTCTTCCCTACAAAAACACTAAATAAGCCTGCCCTTCCCAGACCATTCCCTACCTAACCCTTCCCCAGCCTACCCTCCTCTACCTAGCCAACCCTTCCCGACTCCGCCCACCCATGGCCCAAAACCCCCCATTCCTCCACAAAACACCGTCACCTATTTACAAAAATGACACCATCATTTACAAAGACGGCAGACGTCACTTACGGCCCAGCAGACTGATTTGCCAATACTGGACACTCATTTACAAGTGGGCGAAAGTGCCACTTCCTGTAAATGACTGGGTGTTCTAGAGAGAGTAAACACAGGCAACGCTCTTCCACCTGTAATATTCTCACCCTGAGAAACAAGGGTTCAAGGACGTGGGTTACAATGTCAAAAGAATGTTGACATACACAGCTACAAGCGCAGGTACTGACACAGTTGTAGGTTTATACATAAGTACGACGATGTAACGTGTGATCCATCACACACACACACATGGAGAAGGGAGAGAGTGGACCAAGTAGCGACCAGCGAAGAGGCGGGGCCAAGAGCTGTGACTCGACCCCTGCAACCACAAAAAGGTGGGCACACACACACACACACACACACACACATATATATATATATATATATATATATATATATATATATATATATATATATATATATATATATATATATATAACACGTTTTTTGAACAAACGTTTTGTATTTAAAAGATGAAAGAACTGGTACACACCAGGTGCTGGAAAGCCATAAAAGTTTTAGTAAAAGTGTTGGAATGAATGCAACAAGGAGTTCAACCCTATCACTTACCAAAGCTTCCAATAATCCAGACATGAATGATGCCTAATGAAAATAATTATAAAAATGATTTATTAAGAAGCATAGAAGAGAAAGACTGGAATAAATCTCCTTTTTCAGATCTATAAAAAACTAAATACGAAAGACAAAATATAGAACAATAGAGGACGCTTAAAAATAAGCCATGAGAATGAAGAGGAAATACGTGAGATATTACACGTTCTAGACTATATCTGCACGCCGGAAACACTAAAATAACCAGGACTCGAACCCCCGAACAACCAGACGGACGGAACCCACTGTGACAACCGAAGAAGAATGAAGAAAATACACAGGTTGCAGAACACGTTTATACTAGGACAATATTTAGCTCTGCGTAGAGCTTTCTTACATTATATTTAGCTTTGCGTAGAGCTTTCTTACATTATATTTAGCTCTGCGTATATCTTTCTTACATTATATTTAGCTCTGTGTTGAGCTGTCTTACATTATATTTAGCTCTGTGTTGAGCTTTATCAAGTCATGTTTCACTGTGTGTAGAGCTTAGTCATGTTTCGCTGTGTAGAGCTTCATGGAGTCATGGTGTTTCTTCCATTACTGTCAGTGGTAGGTCATGTGTTTCTTCCATTACTGTCAGTGGTAGGTCATGTGCTTCTTCCATTACTGTCACTGGTAGGTCATGTGTTTCCAGTCATGAGGAAACAACAGATCACGTGACGATTCACCACATTCCCTCCAGGACTCTATCCCGTCCTGCCCGAGGATAAATAGTCATGCACATAGTTGTGCATGACGAATTTTCTCTTATCTTGCACCACGACTAACACAGCGACCTAACCTAACCTTCCTACATTTGACATATACTAACTTAATTGACTTAAGTAAATATTTGGATAATTATATTTTCCTTTTTTTTTTCCTCGGGAGAAACGATACTTCAAGTGACCAGACTTGTTATTTGTAAAACAGAACATTACAAGTTATCACCTTTACTTGTAAGACAAAACATTATGACAAGTTATAAACTTTGCTTGTAAAAAAAATTTCCATAAGAAAACTAAATATATATATATATATATATATATATATATATATATATATATATATATATATATATATATATATATATATATAATATATATATATATATATATATATATATATATATATATATATATATATATATATATATAATAATAATAATAATAATAATAATAATAAGCCTGTCTAACTGATAACCTTCGTTGTAAAACATTTACAAGAATTATTGTAGAAGTTTAGATAAAAGACTTAAGAAAACGTGAACCTCCTGTCGAACATTTCAGTTCGCCCAAAATATAATATATACAATCTAGTACAGTTCTACGATAGTCATATAAATTCTATAAGAAACTAATGTTTATGGATTTCAAGAAAAATATTTCTGATTGCACACCACCATCAGCAGTAATTAGAGCCACAGCAGAAGCAGCAACCACAGCTGTACTAACAACCACAGCTGCACTAACAACCGCAACTGCACCAACAACCACAGCTGTACTAACAACCACAGCTGCACTAACAACCGCAACTGCACCAACAACCACAACTGCACCAACAACCACAGCTGCACCAACAACCACAGCTGCACTAACAACCGCAACTGCACCAACAACCGCAGCTGCACTAACAACCGCAACTGCACCAACAACCACAACTGCACTAACAACTACAACTGCACTAACAACCACAGCTACACGAACAACCACAGCTGCACCAACAACCACAGCTGCACCAACAACCACAGCTGTACTAACAACCACAACTGCACTAACAACCACAACTGTACTAACAACCACAGCTGCACTAACAACCGCAACTGCACCAACAACCACAGCTGCACCAACAACCACAGCTGCACCAACAACCGCAACTGCACCAACAACCGCACAGAGAAGAATCTAACTAGGACACACAAGCCTTAATCTCGGGTAATATACCATTAGGAATGACAAAAAATTGTGTCCATAATAAAATACCGAGCGATGCAGAGTGAGAATATTTCTAAAGCACGAGACAAACTCTGCAAAGGTTACATTTAATTAGATTTGTATCACCTGCAAGTGCAGACTCTCAGAGTTGTTTATAATCCAGCCGCAGCCGAGCGCTTGTGACATCTCCGAGGAGTCTCTGGCTAAAAGTTAAAAGCCCATTCAAAATAACTGCGTCAATCTCGCTGTAAGATCTGTGAAATTATTTATTATATGTTTTAGTGCGTATCCTCTGCAGGATTCTTGTTGTTAGCCTAAGTTAATATATAACGTCTCTAACGTTAAATATTAACTTAGCAAGTTCCGAACATCAGCGAAGTTGTTCCCCCAAGTGGGGATACTCTGTAACAACCATAAAGTATTCTCCAGCAGGGATACCTTGTAACATTATTCCCTAGCAGGGACACCATGGCAACAGTATTCTCCAGCAGGGATATCTTGTAACATTATTCCCTAGCAGGGGCACCATGGCAACAGTATTCTCCAGCAGGGATACCTTGTAACATTATTCCTAGCAGGGGCACCATGGCAACAGTATTCTCCAGCAGGGATATCTTGTAACATTATTCCTAGCAGGGCACCATGGCAACAGTATTCTCCAGCAGGGATACCTTGTAACATTATTCCCTAGCAGGGCACCATGGCAACAGTATTCTCCAGCAGGGATATCTTGTAACATTATTCCTAGCAGGGGCACCATGGCAACAGTATTCTCCAGCAGGGATACCTTGTAACATTATTCCCTAGCAGGGGCACCATGGCAACAGTATTCTCCAGCAGGGATACCTTGTAACATTATTCCCTAGCAGGGGCACCATGGCAACAGTATTCTCCAGCAGGGATACCTTGTAACATTATTCCCTAGCAGGGACACCATGGCAACAGTATTCTCCAGCAGGGATACCTTGTAACATTATTCCCTAGCAGGGGCACCATGGCAACAGTATTCTCCAGCAGAGATATCTTGTAACATTATTCCTAGCAGGGCACCATGGCAACAGTATTCTATAGCAGGGATATCTTGTAACATTATTCCCTAGCAGTGACACCATGGCAACAGTATTCTCCAGCAGGGATATCTTGTAACATTATTCCCTAGCAGGGGCACCATGGCAACAGTATTCTATAGCAGGGATACCTTGTAACATTATTCCCTAGCAGTGACACCATGGCAACAGTATTCTCCAGCAGGGATATCTTGTAACATTATTCCCTAGCAGGGGCACCATGGCAACAGTATTCTATAGCAGGGATATCTTGTAACATTATTCTCTAGCAGGGGCACCATGGCAACAGTATTCTCCAGCAGGGATATCTTGTAACATTATTCCTTGCAGGGCACCATGGCAACAGTATTCTCCAGCAGGGATATCTTGTAACATTATTCTCTAGCAGGGGCACCATGGCAACAGTATTCTATAGCAGGGATATCTTGTAACATTATTCTCTAGCAGGGGCACCATGGCAACAGTATTCTCCAGCAGGGATACCTTGTAACATTATTCCCTAGCAGGGACACCATGGCAACAGTATTCTCCAGCAGGGATATCTTGTAACATTATTCCCTAGCAGGGGCACCATGGCAACAGTATTCTCCAGCAGGGATACCTTGTAACATTATTCCCTAGCAGGGGCACCATGGCAACAGTATTCTCCAGCAGGGATATCTTGTAACATTATTCCCTTGCAGGGGCACCATGGCAACAGTATTCTCCAGCAGGGATACCTTGTAACATTATTCCCTAGCAGGGACACCATGGCAACAGTATTCTCCAGCAGGGATACCTTGTAACATTATTCCTAGCAGGGGCACCATGGCAACAGTATTCTCCAGCAGGATACCTTGTAACATTATTCCTAGCAGGGACACCATGGCAACAGTATTCTCCAGCAGGGATATCTTCTAACATTATTCCTAGCAGGGGCACCATGGCAACAGTATTCTCCAGCAGGGATATCTTCTAACATTATTCCCTAGCAAGGGACACCATGGCAACAGTATTCTACAGCAGGGATATCTTGTAACATTATTCCCTAGCAGGGACACCATGGCAACAGTATTCTTCAGCAGGGATATCTTGTAACATTATTCCCTAGCAGGGCACCATGGCAACAGTATTCTATAGCAGGGATACCTTGTAACATTATTCCCTAGCAGGGGCACCATGGCAACAGTATTCTCCAGCAGGATACCTTGTAACATTATTCCCTAGCAAGGACACCATGGCAACAGTATCTCCAGCAGGGATACCTTGTAACATTATTCCTAGCAGGGGCACCATGGCAACAGTATTCTCCAGCAGGGATATCTTGTAACATTATTCCCTAGCAAGGGACACCATGGCAACAGTATTCTCCAGCAGGGATATCTTCTAACATTATTCCTAGCAGGGGCACCATGGCAACAGTATTCTCCAGCAGGGACACCATGGCAACAGTATTCTCCAGCAGGGACACCATGGCAACAGTATTCTCCAGCAGGGATATCTTGTAACATTATTCCTAGCAGGGGCACCATGGCAACAGTATTCTCCAGCAGGGATATCTTGTAACATTATTCCCTAGCAGGGACACCATGGCAACAGTATTATCCAGCAGGGATATCTTGTAACATTATTCCCTAGCAGGGACACCATGGCAACAGTATTCTCCAGCAGGGATACCTTGTAACATTATTCCCTAGCAAGGACACCATGGCAACAGTATTCTCCAGCAGGGATATCTTGTAACATTATTCTCTAGCAGGGGCACCATGGCAACAGTATTCTCCAGCAGGGATATCTTGTAACATTATTCCCTAGCAGGGACACCATGGCAACAGTATTCTCCAGCAGGGATATCTTGTAACATTATTCTCTAGCAGGGGCACCATGGCAACAGTATTCTCCAGCAGGGATATCTTGTAACATTATTCCCTAGCAGGGACACCATGGCAACAGTATTCTCCAGCAGGGGCACCATGGCAACAGTATTCTCCAGCAGGGGCACCATGGCAACAGTATTCTCCAGCAGGGACACCGTCACGGACACCAGTGACAAATAAAAATATTTTCTACTACTATTAATACTACTACAAGGGCATTTACAAGCGCTCATTAGAACATAATCTAAAAGAAAATAGGAAGAGGAAGCCAAAGCAGCAGTCGACAAATATATGAGTGGGAGGGGCTGGGTTTGATTAGTGTCGTGAGTACAGGAGTAAATTCTTAGGTAGTGGTGGTTTTGATAAGGACCTGCCTTGTATGGGCCAGTAGGCCTTCTGCAGTGTTCCTCCATTCTTATGTTCTTATGTTCTTATGAACCGAGAACTGAAAGAAGGAAATGAGACTGAGAACTGGGATTACAAACTGAAACCACTGAGTATTCTGTTAATTATGCCTCTGTACTCGAAGTCAGTACCTTTGTTATGGGTCTTCACTGAGCTCTGGATAAAATAATCAGTTGTCTCTAAGGGATGACAACCCAAATGGTTAAAAAAAAATATCCCGGTAACATAGCATTTAACAACACAAAGAAAATAATGTTACACATTCATGACCAATTAACAATCAAAATGTTTATTTGGCCAGGTGAAGGAGCAATGAGAACACAGGTATATAAAAATATACCAATAAGTAACAAGCCTAAAACCATGTGTTATAAAATCCCGCATACAATAATAATATCATGGTAATGGTACACAATAAGTTGATAAGTAAGAGACATGTGCAAGACTTCGCTATCTTTATTGCCTGAATAACAGGCTTCTTCAGTCGATTACTGAAACTATAACACTGGAGACAGTAGAAATGGAGATGTAATTGTGAGGCGATCAGTCCCTCAGCCTTTGATCACGTCAAGTGGTCAGTCAAATATGATATCAGTCACACAAGGTTAAGGAATGCAGGGCAGGACGCTCCTTGTTTACTCTGCTGTACAAACAAGAATGACTCTATACACACTTACTACATTTTCCACTTTCCCCCCTCATCCCCAAAACAATAAAAAACTGAGACTAAATAAACACAGTAAAATTAAGATCTAATGGACAAAACCTGAAAACTCCAAAGCGAGGATGTTTTTAAAACATCCGACCATCATTACGAAATGACATCAGCTAGGTTTTAAAACATATTGTTAACAACAAAAGACATCAACGTATTTTATAATTTTGAAACACCCAATACAATCTGCACTAATTAACTGAACTCTTCCAGATTAATAGAGTGGTGGATGTGAATGAGGACATGGCAGTAACCAAGATCCAAGCCAAGTGAAACTAACAAGGCCGCCTCCTCACACCAGTACAATAATAACAGTATACAAAATACAATATATTTTTTCAACGTGTCATACTTTACAGCTTCCTTACTGCATGATGCTATTACTCTGCCTTCTCCACTCTGGAAGGAAGGAACTATTACAGACCTTCAATGTCCGAGAATACATTCACTCATCTCTACTACACAATAACAGCACAAGCACTAAAATACATACAAGCATGTTTAAAACACACACACACACACCAGTGAAGAGGAGGGGCCAGGAGCTGTGACTCGACCCCTGCAACCACAACTAGATGAGCACACACACACACACACACACACACACACACACACACACACCACACACACACACACACACACACACACAATACACACACACACACACACACACACACACACACAACACACAACACACACACACATACACACACAACACACACACACACAACACATCACACACACACACAACACACATACACACACCACACACACACACAAACACACACACACACCACACACACACACACACACACACACACACACACACACACCACACACACACACACACACAACACACACAACACCTCACACACAACATACACAACACACACACACACACACACACACACACACACACACACACACACACACACACTGCCTGTTATGTAAACAGTGAGTGAATAAATCTCTTGACCCGCGATGTTCTCTCAGGGGAAGCGACCTCTTCTTGACACAAATTTATTAACCCTGTCCACCGGAAAGACACAATTTTCATTCATTCTATCGACCGGAAGGACAAGAATTCATTTTCCCCGATGACGGAATAACAGGAATTCATTTTAACTGCTGACCGGATGTGTAATTAATACCTCGAGTTGGTGGTACGACAAGAGTTGATTCTGCCTGTCGACACAAATAAAACATATAATTTTTTCCCCCTTGTCGACGGAAAGGCACGAGTATATTTTTCCTGTCAAAGACTAAAAAATAAAGCCTTCCATCTGTCGACGGGGAGACAGTGTGGAGGGATTCGATCGCATCTGGATTATCGTGTGATGGATGGGTCAGTAACTGGGATTTCTGGAGTCATTTGTGTAAAATTTATTGTCATTATACTGACGTGATGTAATGATGAGGATGAAGTTTGGAGATAAGTTCGTCTTTACTGTGCGATTACCCAGCTGAGTTTGTGGGCGTTGAGCTCTACCTCCTGGCCCATAAATGTCTGCTGGATGACCTGATGTGTCTGCGGCCGTTTCTGAGTTTTAATGATATGAGCTGCATTAGGCTAACAAGCAGACAGTGAGGTAAAGAGACAGGTAACCAGACAGTAAGGTAGAGAGACAGGTAAGCAGACAGTAAGGTAGAGAGACAGGTAACCAGACAGTAAGGTAGAGAGACAGGTAAGCAGACAGTAAGGTAGAGAGACAGGTAAGCAGACAGTAACTTAAATATACAGTAAGGTAGAGAGACAAGTAAGCAGACGGTAAGTTAAAGCGACAGGTAAGCAGACAGTAAGGTAAAGAGACAGGTAAGCAGACAGTAAGGTAAAGAGACAGGTAAGCAGACAGTAAGGTAAAGAGACAGGTAAGCAGACAGTAAGGTAAAGAGACAGATAAGCAGACAGTAAGGTAAAGAGATAGGTAAGCAGACAGTAAGGTAGAGAGACAAGTAAGCAGACGGTAAGTTTAAGCGACAGGTAAGCAGACAGTAAGGTAAAGAGACAGGTAAGCAGACAGTAAGATAGAGATAGGTAAGCAGACAGTACGGTAAAGAGACAGGTAAGCAGACAGTAAGGTAAAGAGACAGGTAAGCAGACAGTAAGGTAAAGAGATAGGTAAGCAGACAGTAAGGTAAAGAGACAGGTAAGCAGACAGTAAGGTAAAGAGACAGGTAAGCAGACAGTAAGGTAAAGAGATAGGTAAGCAGACAGTAAGGTAAAGAACAGGTAAGCAGACAGTAAGGTAAAGAGATAGGTAAGCAGACAGTAAGGTAGAGAGACAAGTAAGCAGACGGTAAGTTTAAGCGACAGGTAAGCAGACAGTAAGGTAAAGAGACAGGTAAGCAGACAGTAAGATAGAGATAGGTAAGCAGACAGTAAGGTAAAGAGACAGGTAAGCAGACAGTAAGGTAAAGAGACAGGTAAGCAGACAGTAAGGTAAAGAGACAGGTAAGCAGACAGTAAGGTAAAGAGATAGGTAAGCAGACAGTAAGGTAAAGAGACAGGTAAGCAGACAGTAAGGTAAAGAGATAGGTAAGCAGACAGTAAGGTAAAGAGATAGGTAAGCAGACAGTAAGGTAAAGAGATAGGTAAGCAGACAGTAAGGTAAAGAGACAGGTAAGCAGACAGTAAGGTAAAGAGATAGGTAAGCAGACAGTAAGGTAAAGAGATAGGTAAGCAGACAGTAAGGTAAATAGACAGGTAAGCAGACAGTAAGGTAAAGAGACAGGTAAGCAGACTGTAAGGTAAAGCGACAGGTAATCAGACAGTAAGGTAGGGAGACAGGTAAGCAGACAGTAAGGTAAAGACACAGGTACGAAGACACTAAGTTAAAGCGACAGGTAAGCAAACAGTAAATTAAAGAGACAGGTAAGCAGACGACATAAAGGCAGACCAGCAGCTGACACACCATAACAACCACCAATAACAATACACAAAAAAACCCTCACATACGAAAATAAAACTCTGACCATTAAGTAGCCACACAGCAGAGCGAAGGTGAGGGGTCCAAGTCGGACTGAAACTACGCCATAAGTTTGAGTCTCCCTCGTGCGAGTTATCTGTGTGTTGTGCCAGCCACGGTGGTGAGTCTTATTATTCTTCACCAATAATAATATTCTTCCCAGCACACTTCATTTTCTTGGTCCTCCTATTGCAACGTTCACCTAACTCCCCACCCACCCTTTCCTGGCCTCCTCTTCACACTTTTTTTCTGTCTCCTCCCCCTCTTTAACCCAGCCCAGTTTTTCTTACCACTCTCTCTATATAAAAACCTCCATTAACCCTGCCTCCTGCTCCGAAAACCAGGTGGACTAGTCATTAGAGGTCTTGACTGGCAATTAGTGGTTCCATCCACTGGTTCTAAAGACTTAAAGAGACTCAGTAACTATAAGAAACCACATCTTAACGTCGCTGAGACAACGAAAGATTCTTCTTTTTAACGTTCAGATTTCCTGTCCTCTTCGTGTGAGGTTAAACTAACCTCACACAATTTAACTTCGTGTGAGGTTAAATTGTGTGAGTCTCAGTAATTGTAATATTTTGTCTTTTCTTTTCTCTTCCAGTAACATTAGACTGTATGCAAAACAACCACGGGGAAAGTTGAATTATAGCTCTAGGCTCTTCGTGTTGCAATCAACATATCATCAGGAGCTTCCAATGTTGCAGAAATAAGTAGGAAGTCCAGGTAGATGCGTTCAAGGGAACGACTCCTGCTGGCTAGAATCGTTCCCTTGAATGCATCTGGACTTCCTACTCATTTCTGCAACATTGCAAGTTCCTGGTGTGTTGTTTTGCATCTTGTATCGCTTGTTCGCGATTATTGCATTAGAATGTATGTGCATCTCAGCGTGCAGCAACAGCCTGGTCGATCAGGCGGTCATCAGATAAGCCCTAGATACTGTTCACAGGTATTGTCACAGATATAACACCATATAAGCGCCATCCCAGTACTTTATCACCCCTAAATCTCCCTCACCCTACCCCTATCACCCTCAAACTCCATCCTCTGGTGTCATCATTCCTCAAGTACTATCATTATTCTCGCTTATCTACCCTCATCTTTCATCCTCAATACTCCATTATTGTCACAGCATCATTATCCACAAAACTCTATTATTAAAGCATCATTATCTTCAAAACTCCCTCATGTTGCTTTCATCATCCTTAAAAGTTCCTCATGATGCCTTCATCATCCTTGAAAATCCCTCATGTTGCCTTCATCATCCTTAAAAGTCCCTCATGTTGCCTTCATCATCCTTGAAAATCCCTCATGTTGCCTTCATCATCCTTAAAAGTCCCTCATGTTGCCTTCATCATCCTTAAAAGTCCCTCATGTTGCCTTCATCATCCTTAAAAGTCCCTCATGTTGCCTTCATCATCCTTGAAAATCCCTCATGTTGCCTTCATCATAATTAAAAGTCCCTCATGTTGCCTTCATCATCCTTAAAAGTCCCTCATGTTGCCTTCATCATCCTTGAAAATCCCTCATGTTGCCTTCATCATCCTTAAAAGTCCCTCAAGTTGCCTTCATCATCCTTAAAAGTCCCTCATGTTGCCTTCATCATCCTTAAAAGTCCCTCACGTTGCCTTCATCATCCTTAAAAGTCCCTCATGTCACCTTCATCTCAAAGCTACCACATATCACCTTGAATCTCAAAACTTCTTTCACAGCACCTCCATAGCTCTATAAACTCCCTCACAGCACCTCCATAGCTCTATAAACTCCCTCACAGCACCTCCATAGCTCTATAAACTCCCTCACAACTGTCTCGTCAATCCCAACAACTACATCACCTCCACTCCAACATTCTCAAGAGCACTCCATCATCTTCAAAACTCCATCACCCTTATTAAGAGGGAAGTGAATCTGTGAGTAGTGGTTAGGTTGGCAGCAGTGTAGTGGTTAGGTTGGCAGCAGTGTAGTGGTTAGGTTGGCAGCAGTGTAGTGGTTAGGTTGGCAGCAGTGTAGTGGTTAGGTTGGCAGCAGTGTAGTGGTTAGGTTGGCAGCAGTGTAGTGGTTAGGTTGGCAGCAGTGTAGTGGTTAGGTTGGCAGCAGTGTAGTGGTTAGGATGGCAGCAGTGTAGTGGTTAGGTTGGCAGCAGTGTAGTGGTTAGGTTGGCAGCAGTGTAGTGGTTAGGTTGGCAGCAGTGTAGTGGTTAGGTTGGCAGCAGTCACAACAATTAGATATAATCACAAACTGCACTTGCGTTGCGTTTGTGTCAACAAGGAAAAAATGAGTAATTTTGAGGTAAACTGTAGGAGATTAAGCCATCGGAGGAACTAGGGAGAAGGGGAGGGATGAGGAGGAGCAGGAGGGGAGAGAGGAAGGGAGACAATGAGAAGGAGGAGGACAGAAGGAGGGAGTGGGAGATAAGCAGTAGTGAGAGTGGAGCGGGAAATTAGAAGAACAGGGAAGGGAGATATGGGGAGGAAGGAGAAGGTGAGTGAGAAAGAGGAGGAAAATGGTGAGGGGGAAGTAGAGGGGTTGGAAGATGTGGCGAAAAGAGAGACGGAAGAGGAAAGCATGGACAGAAAAAAGGATGAAATGAAGGAATATCATTTAGAATGACGAGACCATCAATTATATAATTCACACACACAAACACACATGGAGCAGGGAGCGTGACCCAGTAGCGGCCAGTGAAGAGGCGGGGCCAGGAGCTATGACTCGACCCCTGCAACCACAACTAGGTAAGTACACACACACACACACACACACACACACACACTCACTCACACACACACACACACACACACACACACACACACTGTACACTACCAGTCTTCAAACAATAAATGAACTAAATTGAATCAGGTTGAAAACCATACAAACATTAGAGACGCCATCAGATCAATCACATTAAACGTGTTTCTACTACAGTGTCACCGTAGACTCTACAACCACCAAAGTGTTTGTAGAAGGAGGCTGGACTGCAACAGCCGAGTTTCTAGCCCAGTTGGCGAACGAAGGATCGAATCTACAAGAGTTTAGTTCATCATAAAAGTTTGTTAATAGTAATATAAAATCTATATTGAAACTGGCGAAGCAATAAACTAGAACATAGTGTTCAATTTGTGTCAGAGATAAGCCACAAGTTGCAGGAGGAGACAAGATATCACCTCAGGGA
>WNWK01002230.1:102500-192500 GCA_009830355.1 Cherax destructor
TAGTTTTGGTAATCCCGCACCTCCTCCTAATTTCCAAACTCCGAATTCTCTGCATTATATATATATATATATATATATATATATATATATATATATATATATATATATATATATATATATATATGCAAAAAGATCACAGTAAACAGGTGATATCAAAATATGCAGAAAACCCTATGAAAAATAGAAGAATTCCAAGCGCTTCGTGACTACTCACATTATCAATGAGTAGTCACGAAACGCTTGGAATTCTTCTATTTTTCATAGTGTTTTCTTGCAATATATATATATATATATATATATATATATATATATATATATATATATATATATATATATATATATATATTTTCAACAAGTCGGCCGTCTCCCACCGAGGCAGGGTGCCCCAAAAAGAAAGAAAATCCCCAAAAAGAAAATACTTTCATCATCATTCAACACTTTCACCACACTCATACATAATCACTGTCTTTGCAGAGGAGCTCAGATACGACAGCTGAGAAAAGTCCCTCCCAGCTGTCACTATCTCAGACCCCTCCTTTAAAGTGCAGGCATTGTACTTCCCATTTCCAGGACTCAAGTCCAACTAAATCAATTAACTGGTTTCCCTGAATCCCTTCACAAAATGTTACCCTGCTCACACTCCAACAGATCGTCATGTCCCAAAAACCATTCGTCTCCATTCACTCCTCTCTAACACGCTCACACATGCTTGCTGGAAATCAAGCCCTCGCCCACAAAACCTCCTATATATATATATATATATATATATATATATATATATATATATATATATATATATATAGTTTTTGTATCAGTACTAATAGTAGTAGTAGCATTATTGCTCTATCATATCCGGGAACAGGAGTCAGTTAAGCACTTGACAGGATGATATATCGGGTCTCTGTTATCATTCATCGCCAGGCTGTTGATATTGTTTTCCCCTCTACCCTACTTCACCTCATTAAACATGTATTGTCGTTCCACACCCACACCCACCCACAGACCAACACACCCACACCCACCCACCCACCTACACACCCACACACACACCTACACACACATATACACACCCACACACACACCTACACACCCACACACACACACACATACACACCCACACACACACGTGTCTTACCGACAAGTGCCTTGAACAAGTGGTAACTAACACACAGACCTACACACACACACACACACACACACACCTGTCTTAGCGACAACTGCCTTGGACAGGTGGTAACTAACACACCCACACACACACCTACACACACACCCACCTACACACACACACACTGACAGTCTTGACACTTCCGTCACTTTAGGTTCCAGCTTTGAATAGTTTTATTATCAAACTTGTCTTCAGGAAGTTCCCTCTCTGCAGGAGTCACGCAAACTGACAATACTTAAAGTGAGTCTCCACACTGCCACTACAACAACACAACAATCTAAGTGACTCTCCACACTGCCACTGCAACAACACAACATTTAAGTGACTCACCACACTGCCACTACAACAACACAACAATTTAAATGACTCTCTACACTGCTACTACAACATCACAACTTTTAAGTGACTCTCCACACTGTCACTATAACAACACAACATTTAAGTGACTCTCCACACTGTCACAACAACACAACATTTAAGTGACTCTCCACACTGGCACTATAACACAACATTTAAGTGACTCTCAACACTGTCACAACAACACAACATTTAAGTGACTCTCCACACTGTCACAACAACACAACATTTAAGTGACTCTCCACACTGGCACTATAACACAACATTTAAGTGATTCTCCACACTGGCACTATAACACAACATTTAAGTGACTCTCCACACTGGCACTATAACACAACATTTAAGTGACTCTCCACACTGGCACTATAACACAACATTTAAGTGACTCTCCACACTGGCACTATAACACAACATTTAAGTGACTCTCCACACTGGCACTATAACACAACCTTCTGACTCCTCATTCTTTCCTTCTTTTTTTCCTTTCTTCCCCACACTTTCATTCCTTCTCTATTGTCTCTTCCTTCTTTGTCCATCTCCCTCTTCTCCAATCATCTCTCCCTTCTTTCTCCGCCTCTGCTTTCTTCCTCCGTCTATCCCTTCTTCCTTGTCTTGTTTTCCATCCACCAGCTCCTCCTTTTCTTTCCCCTCGTCTTTTTTCCCTCACTCTCTTTATTCTTTCTCTGTTTATTTTCTCGTTTTCTACTCAGATTTATCACTTTCATTCCTCCTCTTTATCTTAATTAACTTTATTTCTCTCCATCATATCAATTCATCCATCCTACCTTCTATCTTATCATTTTTCTCTTTTAATTTTCCTTCCTACATCTAATCTTTACTTTCACCCTTCCTCTCCCTCTCTTTCTCTCCTACTTCCCCTCTTCCTCCTACATCTCTCTCCTCCCCATATCTTCCCTCTTCCCCTCTTTCGTTCTCCTTTATAACTCTCCACCCTCCCGCCCCTCTCTCTCTTTCTAGGCCTCCTCCACATCCTCTCTCTCCTCCTCCCCCTCCCGTCTCTCGTTCTCCTTCACATCTCGTCGTCTTGTCTAGTAAGTGGAAATGATTGTGGAGGTAGTGCACGATATGTCAATATCTCCAGCGATCTCTGTATAATGGTTATTCTCGCCTGCAGCATCCAGCGCGTGTGTGTGGGATACAAACTTATCCTCAACATATACAATGTAACTTTAACGCATTTACGTGCGTCAGGTCTCGGGAGGATTTATGAAAGGTTCTGAATTAAATGTTAGGGCACTTTTGATTTAATAATTATTATCGTAAATTTACGTCTAGGTGTGTTCGTCCTAGCGACGCAGAATGGAGTGTCATTGCTTAATTCGTTGGAAACCGTAAGTTCGTTATGTGGGATTATGAGAACGTGCTGGGGACGGAGGAGTGTACTGTACTCAACACAAGTAATGGCCAAGGCTCGATCCTACGTTCACTAACCGGGGCCTGGTCTTCGGTTATTCAAGCTAATGGTGATTGATCACGTACGAACAGGATTCAAGAGCACAATACAACACTCTCAAGTGAGGGAGAGAGGACTCGTGGGAGGGAGAGCACAATACAACAGTCTCAAGTGAGGGAGAGAGGACTCGTGGGAGGGAGAGCACAATACAACAGTCTCAAGTGAGGGAGAGAGAAGGACTCGTGGGAGGGAGAGCACAATACAACAGTCTCAAGTGAGGAGAGGATGTGGAGGAGGCACATCAGTCTCAAGTGAGGGAGAGAGGACTCGTGGGAGGAGAGCACAATACAACAGTCTCAAGTGAGGGAGAGAGAAGGACTCGTGGAGGAGAGCACAATACAACACTCTCAAGTGAGGGAGAGAGGACTCGTGGGAGGAGAGCACATACAACAGTCTCAAGTGAGGGAGAGAAAGGACTCGTGGGAGGGAGAGCACAATACAACACTCTCAAGTGAGGGAGAGAGGACTCGTGGGAGGGAGGCACAATCAACAGTCTCAAGTGAGGGAGAGAAAGGACTCGTGGGAGGGAGAGCACAATACAACAGTCTCAAGTGAGGAGAGAGAAGGACTCGTGGAGAGGCACAATCAACACTCTCAAATGAGGGAGAAGAAGGACTCGTGGGAGTATCATCCTCTTAGGTATATTTCTATACATTAGGGAGAGTGGCCGGTGGAGAAGTAGCAAGAGAACACTAACACCATGCTGGGAGACTACAACACTAACACCATGCTGGGAGACTACAACACTAACACCATGCTGGGAGACTACAACACTAACACCATGCTGGGAGACTACAACACTAACACCATGCTGGGAGACTACAACACTAACACCATGCTGGGAGACTACAACACTAACACCATGCTGGAGACTACAACACTAACACCATGCTGGGAGACTACAACACTAACACCACTGGGAGACTACAACACTAACACCATGCTGGGAGACTACAACACTAACACCATGCTGGGAGACACAACACTAACACCATGCTGGGAGACTACAACACTAACAATGCTGGGAGACTACAACACTAACACCATGCTGGGAGACTACAACACAACACCATGCTGGGAGACTACAACACTAACACCATGCTGGGAGACTACAACACTAACACCATGCTGGGAGACTACAACACTAACACCATGCTGGGAGACTACAACACAACACCATGCTGGGAGACTACAACACTAACACCATGCTGGGAGACTACAACACTAACACCATGCTGGGAGACTACAACACTCACCATGCTGGGAGACTGAAACACTAACACCATGCTGGGAGACTACAACACAACACCATGCTGGGAGACTACAACACTAAACCCTGCTGGGAGACACAACACTAACACCATGCTGGGAGATAACACTAACACCATGCTGGGAGACTACAACACTAACACCATGCTGGGAGACTACAAACTAACACATGTGGGAGACTACAACACTAACACCATGCTGGGAGACACAACACTAACACCATGCTGGGAGACTACAACACTAACACCATGCTGGGAGACTACAACACAACACCATGCTGGGAGACTACAAGCACTACCACCATGCTGGGAGACTACAACACTAACACCAATGCGGGAGACTACAACACTAACACCATGCTGGGAGACTACAACACTAACACCATGCTGGGAGACTACAACACTAACACCATGCTGGGAGACTACAACACTAACACCATGCTGGGAGACTACAACACTAACACCATGCTGGGAGACTACAACACTAACACCATGCTGGGAGACTACAACACTAACACCATGCTGGGAGACTACAACACTAACACCATGCTGGGAGACTACAACACTAACACCATGCTGGGAGACTACAACACTAACACATGCTGGGAGACTACAACACTAACACCATGCTGGGAGACTACAACACTAACACCATGCTGGGAGACTACAACACTAACACCATGCTGGGAGACTACAACACTAACACCATGCTGGGAGACTACAACACTAACACCATGCTGGGAGACTACAACACTAACACCATGCTGGGAGACTACAACACTAACACCATGCTGGGAGACTACAACACTAACACCATGCTGGGAGACTACAACACTAACACCATGCTGGGAGACTACAACACTAACACCATGCTGGAGACTACAACACTAACACCATGCTGGGAGACTACAACACTAACACCATGCTGGGAGACTACAACACTAACACCATGCTGGGAGACTACAAACTAACACATGCTGGGAGACTACAACACTAACACCATGCTGGGAGACTACAACACTAACACCATGCTGGGAGACTACAACACTAACACCATGCTGGGAGACTACAACACAGTGTTGCAATTCTTCTTCACCGAGCGGAATGATGAAGACATATATTGCACATCTGCACCCTCTACCACCACTCCTTCCTCTCTGCCACCACTCCTTCCTCTCTGCCACCACTCCTCCTCTCTGCCACCACTCCTCCCTCTCTGCCACCACTCCTTCCTCTCTGCCACCCATTCCTCTCTGCCACCACTCCTCCTCTCTGCCACCACTCCTCTCTGCCACCATCCTCCTCTCTGCCACCACTCTTCCTTCTCTGCCATCACTCCTTCCTCTCTGCCACCACTCCTTCCTCTCTGCCACCACTCCTCCCTCTCTGCCACCACTCCTTCCTCTCTGCCACCACTCCTTCCTCTCTGCCACCACTCCTTCCTCTCTGCCACCACTCCTCCCTCTCTGCCACCACTCCTCCCTCTCTGCCACCACTCCTTCCTCTCTGCCACCACTCCTTCCTCTCTCACCCTCCCCTCTCGCCACCACTCCTTCCCTCTCCACCACTCCCTCTGCCACCACTCCTTTCATGCCACCACTCCTCCTCTCTGCCACCACTCCTTCTCTCTGCACCACTCCTTCCTCTCTGCCCCACTCCTTCTCTCTGCCACCTCCTTCTCTGCCACCACTCCTCTTCTGCCACCATCTTCTCTCTGCCACCACCTTCCTCTGCACCACTCCTTCCTCTCTGCCACCACTCCTTCTCTCTGCCACCACTCTTTCTCTCTGACCACTCTTCCTCTTTTGCACCACTTTCTTTGCCACATTCTTTGCCTTCGTTTTTGTGCTACTTCTTTGCACTCACATTTTGCCACCACTTTCTTATCTCTGCCACACTCATCTCTCTGCCCCACCCTTATTCTTGCCTTTTTTGCACAGACCATCCTCTGCCATCAACTTTCTCTGCCTCTCTGCCACCACTCCTTGCCACCACTCTTCTCTGCCACCAAATCCTCCTCTCTGCCACCACCTTCCTCTCGCCACAACCCTTCCTCTCTGCCACCACACCTTTCTCTCTGCCACCAATCTCCCTCTCTGCCACCACTCCTTTGCCACCACTCCTTTGCCACCACTCCTTCTCTGCCACCACTCCTCCCTCTCTGCTACCACTCTTTTCTCTCTGAAACCACTCCCTCCTTATGTTGTCTCTCTGCCAGCACTTATTCCTCCTTCTCCCCCATCCCACCAGCGCCCCTGCTTCCACTACCCAACTCCACAGAATTAGAGAAACTCGTGATAATAACAAAAGGCGTGTGTGTGTGTGTGTGTGTGTGTGTGTGTGTGTGTGTGTGTGTGTGTGTGTGTGTGTGTTTGTGTGTATGTGAGTGTGTGTGTGTGTGTGTACTCACCTATTTGTACTCACGTTTTTATGGTTGCAGGGGTCGAGTCATAGCTCCTGGCCCCGCTTATTTGTGTGTGAGTGTGTGTGTGTGTGTGGGTGTGTGTGTGTGTGTGTGTGTGTGTGTGTTTGTGTGTATGTGAGTGTGTGTGTGTGTGTGTACTCACCTATTTGTACTCACGTTTTTATGGTTGCAGGGGTCGAGTCATAGCTCCTGGCCCCGCTTATTTGTGTGTGAGTGTGTGTGTGTGTGAGTGTGTGTGTGTGTGTGTGTGTTTGTGTGTATGTGTACTCAATTATTTGTACTCACGTTTTTATGGTTGCAGGGGTCGAGTCATAGCTCCTGGCCCCGCTTATTTGTGTGTGAGTGTGTGTGTGTGTGTGAGTGTGTGTGTGTGTGTGTGTGTGTGTGTGTGTGTGTGTGTGTTGTGTGTATGTGAGTGTGTGTGTGTGTGTGTACTCACCTATTTGTACTCACGTTTTTATGGTTGCAGGGGTCGAGTCATAGCTCCTGGCCCCGCTTATTTGTGTGTGTGTGTGTGTGCAAAGGTTGTATTTAAGTTTCTGCTGCTTGCTGCTGCACACACACACACACCAGGCCAGGAGCTGTGACTCGACCCTTGCGACCACAAATACGTGGGTACACACACACACACAAGGTGTAAGTGGGATATAAGCCTGGGTGTGATATGTGTGTCTGGGTGTAAATGGGACGAATGTCTGGGTGTAAGTGAGATGTATGTCTGGGTGTAAATGGGAAGTATGTCTGGGTGTAAGTGAGATGTATGTCTGGGTGTAAGTGGGATGTATGTCTGGGTGTAAGTGAGATGTATGTCTGGGTGTAAGTGAGATGTATGTCTGGGTGTAAGTGGGATGTATGTCTGGGTGTAGTGAGATGTATGTCTGGGTGTAAATGGGACGTATGTCTGGGTGTAAGTGAGATGTTCTGGGTGTAAATGGGACGTATGTCTGGGTGTAAGTGGATGTATGTCTGGGTGTGAAAGGGACGATGTCTGGGTGTAAGTGAGATGTATGTCTAGGTGTAAGTGGGATGTAAGCCTGGGTGTAAGTGAGATGTATGTCTGGGTGTAAGTGAGATGTATGTCTGGGTGTAAGTGGGATGTATGTCTGGGTGTAAGTGAGATGTATGTCTGGGTGTAAATGGGACGTATGTCTGGGTGTAAGTGAGATGTATGTCTGGGTGTAAGTGGGATGTATGTCTGGGTGTAAGTGGGATGCATGACTTGGTGTAAGTGAGATGTATGTCTGGGTGTAGTGGGATGTATGTCTGGGTGTAAGTGGATGCATGACTGGTGTAAGTGGATGTATGTCTGGGTGTAATGGGATGTATGTCTGGGTGTAAGTGAGATGTATGTCTGGGTGTAAATGGGATGTATGACTGGGAGTAAGTGGGATGTATGTCTGGGTGTAAATGGGATGTATGACTTGGTGTAAGTGAGATGTATGTCTGGGTGTAAAAGGGACGTATGTCTGGGTGTAAGTGGGATGCATGACTGGTGTAAGTGAGATGTATGTCTGGGTGTAAATGGGATGTATGTCTGGGTGTAAGTGAGATTATGACTTGGTAAGTGGATGTATGTCTGGGTGTAATGAGATGTATGTCTGGGTGTAATGGGATGTATGACTGGGGAAGGTGGATGTATGTCTGGGTGTAAAATGGGATGTATGCTGGTGTAATGAGATGTATGTCTGGGTGTAAAAGGGAATGTCTGGGTGAAGTGGATGCATGACTGTGTAAAGTGGATGTATGTCTGGGTGTAAATGGGATGTTGTCTGGGTGTAAGTGAGATGTATGTCTGGGTGTAAAAGGGACGTATGTCTGGGTGTAAGTGGGATGCATGACTTGGTGTAAGTGAGATGTATGTCTGGGTGTAAATGGGATGTATGTCTGGGTGTAAGTGAGATTTATGACTTGGAGTAAGTGGGATGTATGTCTGGGTGTAAGTGAGATGTATGTCTGGGTGTAAATGGGATGTATGACTGGGAGTAAGTGGGATGTATGTCTGGGTGTAAATGGGATGTATGACTTGGTGTAAGTGAGATGTATGTCTGGGTGTAAAAGGGACGTATGTCTGGGTGTAAGTGGGATGCATGACTTGGTGTAAGTGAGATGTATGTCTGGGTGTAAATGGGATGTATGTCTGGGTGTAAGTGAGATGTATGTCTGGGTGTAAAAGGGACGTATGTCTGGGTGTAAGTGGGATGCATGACTTGGTGTAAGTGAGATGTATGTCTGGGTGTAAATGGGATGTATGTCTGGGTGTAAGTGATATGTATGTCTGGGTGTAAAAGGGACGTATGTCTGGGTGTAAGTGGGATTTATGTCTGGGTGTAAGTGGGATGCATGTCTGGGTGTAAATGGGATGTATGACTGGGAGTAAGTGGGATGTATGTCTGGGTGTAAGTGGGATGTATGTCTGGGTGTAAGTGGGATGTATGTCTGGGTGAAGGTATGATGAACGTATGGGTGTAGTTGGACACATGTATGGGAGTATGTGGGACGTACATGTAGATGTAGGTGGGATGCAAGTGGGATGTAAGTAAGGTGAAGGTTTGGTGAAGCTAAGAGTATAAGCAGAGTGTATGTTGTGGTATACACTGAGAGGATTACATGTGAGGATTAGGTGGGTGCTGAAGTGTGGTGGGGTAGAGAGATGGAGGTTAAATGGTGTAGATGGAGGTTAAGTGGTGTAGATGGAGGTTAAATGGTGTAGATATAGGTTAAGTGGTGTAGATGGAGGTTAAGAGGTGTGGATGGAGGTTAAGTGGTGAAGATGGAGGTTAAAGACAGTGACACCCAGTAACACACATGACACCCAGCAACACACATGACACCCAGCAACACACATGACACCCAGCAACACACATGACACCCAGCAACACACAACACCCAGCAACACACACGACACCCAGCAAAACACATGACATCCATCAACACACATGACACCCAGCAACACACGACACCCAGCAACACACATGACACCCAGCAACACACGACACGAAGCAAAACACATGACACCCAGCAACACACGACATCCAGCAACACACATGACACCCAGCAACACACATGACATCCATCAACCCACATGACACCCAGCAACACACGACACCCAGCAACACACATGACACCCAGCAACACACGACACCCAGCAACACACATGACATCCAGCAACACACGACACCCAGCAACACACACGACACCCAGCAACACACATGACATCTATCAACACACATGACACATAAGAACATAAGAACATAAGAATGGAGGAACACTGCAGAAGGCCTACTGGCCCATACAAGGCAGGTCCTTATCAAAACCACCACTACCTAAGAATTTACTCCTGTACTCACGACACTAATCAAACCCAGCCCCTCCCACTCATATATTTGTCCAATCTCTTTTTAAAGCCACCCAAGGTCCTAGCCTCTATCACCCTACTCGGAAGATTGTTCCACGCATCTACAACTCTGTTCGAAAACCAGTACTTGCCTATGTCCTTTCTAAATCTAAATTTATCCAATTTAAATCCGTTATTTCTAGTTCTTACTTGGTTCGATATCCTCAGTATTTTATTAATATCTCCTTTGTTTATGCCCATCATCCACTTGTACACCTCGATGATATCTCCCTCATTCTACGTCTCTCCAGAGAGTGGAGATTCAATGCTCTAAGTCTATCTTCATACGGGAGATTTCTTATACTGTAAATCATTTTAGTCATTCTTCTTTGTATGTTCTCCAATGAATCTATATCCATCCTGTAGTAAGGAGACCAAAACTGAGCTGCATAATCCAAATGAGGTCTCACTAGTAATGTATAGAGTTGTAAAATAACTTTTGGACTTCTGTTGCTTATACTTCTTGAAATAAATCCTAGTAATCTGTTAGCCTTATTGCGCACACTTAGGCACTGTTGTCTTGGCTTTAGATTTCTGCTTACCATGACTCCCAAGTCTTTTCACATTCTGTATGATCAAGCTCAACTTCACCTAGTTTATAAATTCGAGGGATATTTTCATTACCAACGACTAGCACCTTACACTTGTCCACATTGAACTTCATCTGCCACTTTTCAGACCAAGACATTAATTTATCCAAATCCTCCTGGAGTTCATTGGTATCCTCCTCAGAATGAATTATACGGCCTATTTTTGTATCATCAGCAAATTTACTCATGTCACTTGCAATTCCTTCATCAAGGTCATTTATGTAAATTATGAACAACAATGGGCCCAAAACTGATCCTTGTGGAACGCCACTGGTGACAAATCCCCATTCAGATTTGACCCCATTAATGGAAACTCTCTGCTTTCTATTGGTAAGCCATGCCTTTATCCATGCTAGAACTTTACCTCCAATACCATGAGCTGCCACCTTTCTTAAGAGTCTCTTGTGAGGTACTCTATCGAAGGCCTTACTGAAATCCAAGTAAACTATATCATATTCTTTATCACTGTCTACTGCCTCAAATGTTTTATTGAAAAACGTCAGTAAATTTGTCAGGCAGGAACGACCTCTCGTAAACCCATGCTGAGATTCATTAATCAAATTATGTTCTTCAAGGTGACTTCTGATAATATCAGCTATAATTGATTCTAATAATTTGCCTACTATAGACGTGAGGCTTATTGGACGGTAATTTGATGGACTGGACTTATCCCCTGATTTGAATATAGGAACTACATTAGCTATCTTCCACATCTCTGGCACAACACCAGTTAGGATGGACGTGTTAAACACATTCGTTAATGGCTGACTAAGTTCCATCTTGCATTCTTTAAGTACCCTGGAAAACAACTCGTCGGGTCCTGGGGACTTATTTTGCTTCAGTTTATCTATCTGTTTGATAACCATATCCCTCGTGACAGTAATATTAGTTAATTTGAATTCTTCAGGAACTGAATAATAGTTAATTTCTGGAATCTCATTTACGTCTTCTTGTGTAAAGACTGACAAAAATAGTCATTAAATAGAGAACACATTTCCAGTTCGTTATCCGTCAGCTGTCCATTCCCAATTTTCAGAGGTCCTACCTTTTCCCTCACCTTCGTCCTGTACACTTGAAAGAACCCTTTTGGATTAGTCTTTGATTCATTAGCAACCTTAATCTCATAGTCACGTTTAGCCTTTCTAATCCCCTTTTTTACCCAGCAACACACATGACACCCAATAACACACATGATGCCCAGCAACACAGATGACACCCAGCTATCCCACTAACCTCAACCACCCCACTAACCCCAACCACCCCACTAACCCCAACCATCCCACTAACCTCAACTACCCCATTAACCCCAACCACCCCACTAATAGAAACCACCCCACTAAATCCAACCACCCCACTAAATCCAACCACCCCACTAAATCCAACCACCCCACTAAATCCAACCACCCCACTAACCCCCAACCACCCCTAACCTCAACCACCCCACTAACCCCAACCACACCACTAACCCCAAACACCCCACTAATACCAACCACACCACTAACCCCAACCACCCCACTAATCTCAACTACCCTACTAACCCCAACCACCCCACTAAACCCAAACACCCCACTAAAACCAACCACCCCACTAACCCCAACCACCCCACTAATGTCAACTACCCTACTAACCCCACCCACCCCAACTACCCCACTATAATCGACCACCCCACTAACCTCAACCACCCCAATAACCTCAAATACCCCACTAACCCCAACCACCCCACTAATCCCAACCACCCCAGTAATACCATCCACCCCACTAACCCCAACCATCCCAATAACCCCAACCACCCCACTAACCCCAACTATCCACTAACCTCAACCACCCCACTAACCCCAACCATCCCACTAACCTCAACCACCCAACTGAAAGCCAACCACCCCACTAATTCCAACCACCCCACTAACCCCAACCATCCCACTAACCTCAACTACCCCATTAACCCCAACCACCCCACTAATACCAATCACCCTACTAACCTCAACCACCCCGCTAACCTCAATCACCCCACTATCCCTAACTACCCCACTAAAATTGACCACCCCACTAACCTCAACCACCCCAATAACCTCAAATACCCCACTAACCCCAACCACCCCACTAATACCAACCACCCCACTAACCCATACCATCCCAATAACCCCAACCACCCCACTAACTCCAACTATCCCACTAACCTCAACCACCCCACTAACCCCAGCCATCCCACTTACCTCAACCACTCAACTAAAAGCCAACCACCCCACTAACCCCAACCATCCCACTAACCTCAACTACCCCATTAACCCCAACCACCCCACTAATACCAATCACCCTACTAACCTCAACCACCCCACTAATACCAACCACCCCACTAACCCAAACCACCCCACTAATACCAACCACCCCACTAATACCAACCACCCCTAACCCCAACCACCCCACTAATACCAACCACTTCACTAACCTCAACTACCCCACTAACCCCAACCCACACGGTCCAAAATACATTTGTTATCATATTTCCTGAACTGTACCTGGTTAATCCAGTAGCTATAACCTTCCCCACCTCCACCCCACTCTCACCCCTCCCACCTTCACCATAGCTCCCCATCATCCACCACACATTGTGCCCCTCCTCCCTCCTCCGCCACCTCACCCCTCCACCTCATCTCTGCTTCTTTCATATTTTAATTAACTTTAACAAATTATATCTTTCGGATTATCTTTGGTATGATTTGAGGTTTAAAGTCGACGCTTCACAAGGCAGGTTCTAGCTTCTAGGTTCTAGCTTCTAGGTTCTAGCTTCTCGGTTCTAGCTTGTAGTTTTTTCTAGGTTCTAGCTTTGTTCTAGTTTCTTGGTTTTAGCTTCTAGGTTTTAGCTTTTTCGTTCTAGCTATAGTTTTGTCCTAGCTTCTAGCTTTGTTCTAGCTTCTGAGTTGTAGCTTCTAGCTTTGTTCTAGCTTCTGAGTTGTACCTTCTATCTTGTAGGTTCTTGCTTCTTGGTTCTAGCTTCTTAGTTCTAACTTCTTGGTTCTAAATTCTTAGTTCTAGCTTCTTGGTTCTAATTTGTTGGTTCTAACTTCTTGGCTCTAACCGCTTCCATCTAGCTTCTTGGTTCTAACTTCTAGGTGTTAGCTCCTAGGTTTTAGCTTCTTGGTTCTAGCTTCTTGGTTTAGCTTCTAGCTTTATTGCCATCTTCTTGCAAGCACAAATGGAAATTTAACGATAGAGGTTTGCTATTAGACGAGTCCTTAAAATAAAGATGCTGAGTAATTAAAAGAGGTTGAGAAAGGTAAATTTCATAACGCCAGAGGAAAGACTCGGGAGGAGACATGACCACAACATAGAAGATACTCAGTTCCGTGGCTAGAATAATCACCATTAACCAGGCCAGGACAAGGGACGGAGACAGGAGCAGACATTGAAACTCAACGCTCAGAGAGTTGTAAGAAGATATTGTTTCAGTGCATAAAACACACTAGACTTGAAGGTAGTGGAGGTGCACTCCATACACGGACTCAGTGAGACGGTAGCTAGTGCATGACGCACTCCTCTCAGTGAGACGGTAGCTAGTGTATGACACACACTCCTCTCAGTGAGACGGTAGCTAGTGCATGGCACGCACTCCTCTCAGTGAGACGGTAGCTAGTGCATGGCACGCACTCCTCTCAGTGAGACGGTAGCTAGTGCATGGCACGCACTCCTCTCAGTGAGACGGTAGCTAGTGTATGACACACTCCTCTCAGTGAGACGGTAGCTAGTGTATGACACACACTCCTCTCAGTGAGACGGTAGCTAGTGCATGACACACACTCCTCTCAGTGAGACGGTAGCTAGTGCATGGCACGTACTCCTCTCAGTGAGACGGTAGCTAGTGCATGACACACACTCCTCTCAGTGAGACGGTAGCTAGTGCATGACACACACTCCTCTCAGTGAGACGGTAGCTAGTGCATGGCACACTCCTCTCAGTGAGACAGTAGCTAGTGCATGACACACACTCCTCTCAGTGAGACGGTAGCTAGTGCATGACACACTCCTCTCAGTGAGACGGTAGCTAGTGCATGACACACACTCCTCTCAGTGAGACGGTAGCTAGTGCATGACACGCACTCCTCTCAGTGAGACGGTAGCTAGTGCATGACACACTCCTCTCAGTGAGACGGTAGCTAGTGCATGACACACTCTCAGTGAGACGGTAGCTAGTGCATGACACACACTCCTCTCAGTGAGACGGTAGCTAGTGCATGACACGCACTCCTCTCAGTGAGACGGTAGCTAGTGCATGACACACACTCCTCTCAGTGAGACGGTAGCTAGTGCATGACACGCACTCCTCTCAGTGAGACGGTAGCTAGTGCATGACACACTCCTCTCATTGAGACGGTAGCTAGTGCATGACACACTCATCTCAGTGAGACGGTAGCTAGTGCATGACACACACTCCTCTCAGTGAGACGGTAGCTAGTGCATGACACTCCTCTCAGTGAGACGGTAGCTAGTGCATGACACACACTCCTCTCAGTGAGACGATAGCTAGTGCATGACACACTCCTCTCAGTGAGACGGTAGCTAGTGCATGACACACTCCTCTCAGTGAGACGGTAGCTAGTGCATGACACACACTCCTCTCAGTGAGACGGTAGCTAGTGCATGGCACACTCCTCTCAGTGAGACGGTAGCTAGTGCATGACACACTCCTCTCAGTGAGACGGTAGCTAGTGCATGACACACTCCTCTCAGTGAGACGGTAGCTAGTGCATGACACACACTCCTCTCAGTGAGACGGTAGCTAGTGCATGACACACTCCTCTCAGTGAGACGGTAGCTAGTGCATGACACACACTCCTCTCAGTGAGACGGTAGCTAGTGCATGACACACTCCTCTCAGTGAGACGGTAGCTAGTGCATGGCACACTCATCTCAGTGAGACGGTAGCTAGTGCATGACACACTCCTCTCAGTGAGACGGTAGCTAGTGCATGACACACTCCTCTCAGTGAGACGGTAGCTAGTGCATGGCACGCACTCCTCTTAATCTATATACACTGAGAGCAGTGTTTCGTTCAGTGTACATACACTGAGTGTTTCGTTCAGTGTATATACACTGAGTGTTTCGTTCAGTGTATATACACCGAGTGTTTCGTTCAGTGCATATACACTGAGTGTTTCGTTCAGTGTATATACAATGAGAGAAATGTTTCGTTCAAAGTACATACACCAAGGTGTGTGTGTGTGTGTGTGTATTCACCAAAAGGTCTCTCTCTTTTCTCTCTCTCTCTCTCTTATATATATATATATATATATATATATATATATATATATATATATATATATATATATATATATATATATATATATATATATATATATATATATATATATATATATATATATATATATATTCAGATGTGTGTATCTCAGTGTAAACATACTATAAAGTGTTTATCTCAGTGTACATAAACGTGTAGAGGTGAGGTGCGGTCTTAATGACCCTCGTGTAGTCGACAGGCGTCAAACCTACAGCAGCAAACAACCAGTCGCTTTTCCTCGGGGTCACAACACCGTGACAATTACTAATCACATTAATTATCGCAAATTAAACTAGATTCACTGCAACACGAACCTGATTAATTTATTACTAGCTAATTAGGGTAACACTGCATTAAAACTGAATAACTCTGCCTCGCCACAAACGCACAACAATCATAATTAATATTACTTTATAACACACATTATCAACCACCTTAATCACTCTAGTATTAACCGATGGCAGTAATATTTCAGTCTCTCAATTACACGAGTCCATTATGACGGCCAAACGGTACAGGACAAGTATTACCTTACCTAAATATTACTTCCCACACGATATTTCTCGCATGATTAATAAAAAGATTTCACGATATAATTTAGTACGCCCCAATTACATCAAACATATTAACAACAGTTATTTATATTACGAATACCAGTGCACGTTGATGTGTACCTGGTATACATTATCATTATCGGGGGAAGGGGGAAGGGGAAGAAGGGGAAAAGGGGAGAAGAAACGAACAAACAGTGCGTTAATAAAGAAATTTAGGCTTAAAAAAAGATGCTTGCATTGGTTTTGTAATCAGCGTATAAATTACACACAGAAATCAAGGAGTTAATGGTGACGCAGCCTGGAAATTGGGTGTGATTAAGGAATTAGCGTCACCGAGAGATTGGCTGATCCACAACAATGTAACCTCGTCACAGATTAGTTTTGTGTATTTATATCTACTTTGCTCTGGGAAAGATGTGTAACAGACACACCTGTGTAATGTTTAGCTAGCTCTATTAAGGTGACGTTTCGCCCGCCAGGCTATTATTGTACGTAAGAACATAGTAAAGAAGGAGCACTGCAGCAGGTCTACTGGCCCATGTGTTGTACATATATGGTATGATACATGTGTGGGTATGATACATGTGTGGGTATTATACATGTGTGGGTATGATACATGTGTATGATACATGTATGGGTATGTTATACCCTGATGGGGATGATTATTCATACTGGCGAAGGACTCAAGATACAAGGAAAAGGAGCTACCCCATTCTCCTTGATTACCCTGCCATTCCCCAGATGCTGTATGACCCCTTTGGGTTTAACGCTTTCCCCATGGACGTGCATGGTATACAGACAACAAGAAGTAGCACTCCCCATGGATATGTATGGTATACAGGCTGTTAAGAGTTGAATACCTCATCAACATATATACATCTCACTCTTCTTAGACAAAAGTTTAGAAGTAGATTTTTAAAATGAAACCCTTGCTCAAGTGGGTAGCCCTTGCTCAAGTGGGTAGCCCTTGCTCAAGTGGGTTGCCCTTGCTCAAGTGGGTAGCCCTTGCTCAAGTGGGTAGCCCTTGCTCAAGTGGGTAGCCTTGCTCAAGTGGGTAGCCCTTGCTCAAGTGGGTAGAATTGCTGAAGTGGGTAGCCTTGCTGAAGTGGGTAGCCTTGCTCAAGTGGGTAGCCTTGCTGAAGTGGGTAGCCTTGCTCAAGTGGGTAGCCTTGCTCAAGTGGGTAGCCTTGCTCAAGTGGGTAGCCTTGCTCAAGTGGGTAGCCTTGCTCAAGTGGGTAGCCTTGCTCAAGTGGGTAGCCTTGCTCAAGTGGGTAGCCTTGCTCAAGTGGGTAGCCTTGCTCAAGTGGGTAGCCTTGCTCAAGTGGCTAGCCTTGCTCAAGTGGGTAGCCCTTGCTCAAGTGGGTAGCCTTGCTCAAGTGGCTAGCCTTGCTCAAGTGGGTAGCCCTTGCTCAAGTGGGTAGCCTTGCTCAAGTGGCTAGCCTTGCTCAAGTGGGAGCCTTGCTCAAGTGGCTAGCCTTGCTCAAGTGGGTAGCCCTTGCTCCAAGTAGGTAGCCTTGCTCAAGTGGCTAGCCTTGCTCAAGTGGGTAGCCCTTGCTCAAGTGGGTAGCCTTGCTCAAGTGGCTAGCCTTTCTCAAGTGGGTAGCCTTGCTCAAGTGGGTAGCCTTGCTCAAGTGGGTAGCCTTGCTCAAGTGGGTAGCCCTTGCTCAAGTGGGTAGCCTTGCTCAAGTGGGAGCCCTTGCTCAAGTGGGTAGCCTTCTCAAGTGGGTAGCCTTGCTCAAGTGGGTAGCCTTGCTCAAGTGGGTAGCCTTGCTCAAGTGGGTAGCCTTGCTCAAGTGGGTAGCTCTTGCTCAAGTGGGTAGCCTTGCTCAAGTGGGTAGCCCTTGCTCAAGTGGGTAGCCTTGCTCAAGTGGGTAGCCCTTGCTCAAGTGGGTAGCCTTGCTCAAGTGGGTAGCCTTCTCAAGTGGGTAGCCTGGCTCAAGTGGGTAGCCTTGCTCAAGTGGGTAGCCTTGCTCAAGTGGGTAGCCTTGCTCAAGTGGGTAGCCTTGCTCAAGTGGGTAGCCCTTGCTCAAGTGGGTAGCCTTGCTCAAGTGGGTAGCCTTGCTCAAGTGGGTAGCCTTGCTCAAGTGGGTAGCCTTGCTCAAGTGGGTAGTTGCTCACATCAAAATACAGCCCTCGCTCCCAACAACCCTACATCCCTCCCTCTCTTTCTCATCTCTCCCTCCTTCTCTACATCCCTCCCTCTCTTTCTCATCTCTCCCTCCTTCTTTACATCCCTCCCTCATCTTCTCCATGGTCTTCAAAACTTCCCCATTCTCTCCAACACTCCATCATCGTTCTCCCTCATGCATCTCCCTCACACTGCTCTCACCTCACCACATGTTTACATTTCATCTCTCAGAAGCGGCTTCCTCTTCCCAAGCCCACAATACCCCAACCATCACCACAATACCCCTACTCCACCACAATACACTCACCATCACCACAATATCCTCACCATCACCACCACAATACCTCCACCAACGCCCCACCATTACCACCACAATAATCAACCATCACCACCACAATACCCCAACCATTACCACCACAATACCCCCACCATCACCACCACAATACCCTCACTATCACGACCACAATACCCCCACCATCTCCACCACAATACCCCCACCATCACCACCACAATACCCTTACCATCACCCCTTCAATACCCCCACCATCACACTCACAATACCCCAAAATTACCCTCATAATACCCCACCATCATCCCCACAACCCCTACCATCACCCCACAATACCCCCATCATCCTCACAATACCCCTACCATAACCCCCACAATACCTCTACCATCACCCCCATAATACCCCACCATCACCCCAACAATACCCCTACCATCACCATCATCCAACAATGCCCTACCATCACCATCACCCCAACAATACCCATACCATCACCCCAACAATCCCCTACCATCACCCCAACAATACCCCTACCATCACCCCCACAATACCCCCACCATCACCCCCACAACTTGTACATATTTCCTCATACATTCTCAGCACAGTGAATTCACCCTCCGCTTCCTCGAATCAAACCTGGTTACCCTCCATTCGCGAGGCGCTGTACGGTCCTTGCGGGTTTAGCGCTTCACCATGAGGGCAATAATCTTCATACTTACCTGGAGTCTACCTGGAGGGTATTCCGGGGATCAACGCCCCCGGGGGCCACGACCAGGCCTCCCGGTGGATCAGGGCTTGATCAACCAGGCTGTTACAGCCCGGCTGATCCGGCACTGACTTTAAGTGTCTGTAAAGATCCCTCCGATTTTTTTTCATGGTGAATTATTTTCAGATATTTTTTTTTTTTTTTTTGTAATTTATTTTTTAATTTGTTTTCGTTAATTTATTTCTTTAAATTTATTCGGTATTCTATCTATATTTTCGTCACTTCCTTAGTTTCTCGTCCAATCATCACACTTCTGTATACCGCTTTATCGCCTGAGTGTAAACACACACACACACACACACTCACACACACACACACACACACACACACACACACACACACACACACACACACACACACATGTATTCTGAAGATTGAAAGCGAGGGGAAGGGGGGGGGGGAGAAATGAAAGGAACAAACGCCAGCAGACGTCAGAGGAAACTGAGGTTTGTGCCGGGGGTCCGTAAGGGTGGTTCTTACAGACCACAACAGACGACAGGTGCAAAAATAACGAAACAGTATAAGTCTTTGAATATTAATGAGATTCAGATGGACCAGATCTTGTGGCCGGAGAACAATATACCGCTGAAAACATATAGGTACATATACTTATTTTTTTATTATTAACACATCGGCCGTTTCCCACCAATGCAGGGTGGCCTGACAAAGAAAAACTTTCATCATCATTCACTCCATCACTGTCTTGCCAGAGGCGTACTTACACTACAGTTATAAAACTGCAACATTAACACCCCTCCTTCAGAGTACCGGCACTGTACTTCCCATCTCCAGGAATCAAGTCCGGCCTGCCGGTTTCCCTGAAACCCTTCATAAATGTTACCTTGCCTACACTCCAACAGCACGTCAAGTCCTAAAAACCATTTGTCTCCATTCGCTCCTATTTAACACGCTCACGCACGCTTGCTGGAAGTCCAAGCCCCTCGCACACAAAACCTCCTTTACCCCCCCATCAAACCTTTTCTAGGCCGACACCTACCCCGTCTTCCCTCCACTACAGATTTATACACTCTCGAAGTCATTCTATTTTGTTCCATCCTCTCTATATGTCCAAACCATCTCAACAACGCCTCCTCAGCTCTCTGGATAATACTTTTGGTAATCCCACAGATCCTCCTAATCTCCAAACTACGGATTCTCTGCATTATATTCACACCACACATTGTCCTCAGACACGACATCTCCACTGCCTCCAGCCTTCTCCTTGTTGCAACATTCACAACCCATGCCTCACACCCATACAAGAGTGTTGGTATAACTATACTCTCATACATTCCCCTCTTTGCTTTCATGGATAAAGTTCTCTGTCTCCACAGACTCCTCAGTGCACCACTCACCTTTTTCCCCTCGTTAATTCTATGATTCACCTCATCCTTCATATACCCATCTGCTGACACATTCACTCCCAAATATTTTAACACATTCACCTCCTCCATACTCTCTCCCTCCAATCTGATATCAATCTTCCGTTATCTATTTTTTTTGTTATCCTCATCACCTTACTCTTTCCTATATTCACTTTTAATTTTCTTCTTTTACACACCCTACCAAACTCATCCACCAACCTCTGCAACTTTCTTCAGAATCCCCCAAAAGCACAGTGTCATCAGCAAAGAGCAACTGTGACAACTCCCACTTTGTGTTAGATTCTTTATCTTTTAACCCCACACCTCTTGCCAACACCCGAGCATTCACTTCTCTTACAACTCCATCTATAAATACAGTGGAACCCCGGTTAACGAAAAAAATTCATTGCAGAAGCCTGCTCAAGTGCCATTACCGAACGAATTTACTTCCTTAAGAAAAAATGTCATTTAGGTATTTCAGACCCCCAAAAATACACTTCCACAAGCACTTACAATAGTATACTTACATAATTGCACGATTTCCGGGGTGTTCGTTAACCGGGGTTCCACTGTATATTGAACAACCACGGTGACATCACACATTCTGTCTAAGGCCTACTTTTACTGGGAATAATCTCCCTTTCGCCTACATACTCTAACCTGAGCCTCACTATCCTAGTAAAACCTTTTCACCGCTTTCAATAACCTACCTCCTATTCCATACATTTGCAACATCTGCCACATTGCCCCTCTATCCACCCTATCATACGCCTTTTCCAAATCCATAAATGCCACAAACATCTCTTTACCCTTATCTAAGTATTGTTCACCTATATATTTCACTGCAAACACTTGGTCTACACACCCCCTACCCTTCCTAAAGCCTCCTTGTTCATCTGCTATCCTGCTCTCCGTCTTACTCTAATTCTTTCAATAATAACTCTACCATACACTTTACCAGGTATACTCAACAGACATATTCCCCTATAATTTTTACACTCTCTTTTGTCCCCTTTGCCTTTATACAAAGGAATTATGCATGCTCTCTGCCAATACCTAGGTACCTTACCCTCTTCCATACATTTATTAAATAAAAACACTAACCACTCTAAAACTATATCCCCACCTGCCTTTAACATTTCTATCTTTATCCCATGAATCCCATATATATATATATATATATAACATATCCTATCAATATATATATATATATATCAATATATATATATATATATATATATATATATATATATATATATATATATATATATATATATATATATATATATATATATATATATATAATAGTAAGGTTCGAAATTTAATATTAGTCTTGGAGGTCGTATGTTTGCTATCACAGCAAATCAGTGTAATCAGTTTATCAGTTTATACAGAGGCAGACTGACACACTAACTTGGAAGCGCATATAGCAGGAGCTGTGTCTCGACCCCTTCAACCACATATAAGCGAGTACGATCCATCAGTTACGGAAATGAAAGCTCAGCACTCCTTCATGACGTAAAACGTCCGAATACCAACATTAATGTATAATTGTAAAGGAGTCAATAGGACATAAACAATGAAACTATGAGAATGAATCAACACTCAAGGATCATTACCTAATATTAATATATTCAAAGAGTATTTAAAAATATAATAAACATATATACAAACACACACACACACACGAGAAAATGAAAAACAAATTGTGCCTGATACGAGGTGCTTGTTGCAACTCATTTAGAGGGAACGAGCAAGGTTGGTAGTTCCGACTCGTAATATAATTATGGATGAACAATTTGTGATACTAATTTGCCAGGTGGGCGGCGCAGGGACCACCAGCTCAATTACCTGCTGCTCAGGACCCTATGTGATGGTGGAGCACACCAGCGTGGCGCACACCAGCGTGGCGCACACCAGCGAGGCGCACACCAGCGTGGCGCACACCAGCGTGGCGCACACCAGCGTGGCGCACACCAGCGTGGCGCACACCAGCGTGGCGCACACCAGCGTGGCGCACACCAGCGTGGCGCACACCAGCGTGGCGCACACCAGCGTGGCGCACACCAGCGTGGCGCACACCAGCGTGGCGCACACCAGCGTGGAGCACACCAGCGTGGCGCACACCAGCGTGGCGCACACCAGTGTGGCGCACACCAGTGTGGAACACACCAGTGTGGAGCACACCAGTGTGGCGCACACCAGTGTGGCGCACACCAGTGTGGCGACACCAGTGTGGAGCACACCAGCGTGGCGCACACCAGCGTGGCGCACACCAGCGTGGCGCACACCAGTGTGGAGCACACCAGTGTGGCGCACACCAGTGTGGCGCACACCAGTGTGGCGCACACCAGTGTGGAGCACACCAGTGTGGAGCACACCAGTGTGGAGCACACCAGTGTAGAACTACACCAGGGTGGAGCACACCAGGGTGGAGCACACCAGTGTGGAGCACACCAGTGTGGAGCACACCAGTGTGGAGCACACCAGTGTGGCGCACCAGTGTGGCGCACACCAATGTAGAACTATACCAGGGTGGAGCACACCAGCGTGGAGCATACCAGTGTGGAGCAAACCAGTGTGGAGTACACCAGTGTGGAGCACACCAGTGTGGCGCACACCAGTGTGGCGCACACCAGTGTAGGACTACACCAGGGTAGAGCACACCAGTGTGGAGCACACAAGTGTAGGACTACACCAAGGTGGAGCACACCAGTGTAGGACTACACCAGGGTGGAGCACACCAGTGTGGAGCACAAATGTGTGGCGCACACCAGTGTAGAGCACACCAGTGTAGAGCACACCAATGTAGAGCACACCAGTGTGGAGCACACCAGTGTGGAGCACACCAGTGTGGAGCACACCTGTGTAGGTCTACACCAGGGTGGAACACACCAGTTTAGGACTACACCAGTGTGGAGCACACCTGTGTGGAGCACACCTGTGTGGCGCTCACCAGTGTGGAGCACACCTGTGTGGAGCTCATCAGTGTGGAGCACACCAGTGTAGGACTACACCAGGGTGGAACACACCAGTGTAGGTCTACACCAGGGTGGAGCACACCAGTGTAGGACTACACCAGGGTGGAACACACCAGTTTAGGACTACACCAGTGTGCAGCACACCAAGATGGAGCACACCAGGGTGGAGAACACCAGGGTGGAGCACACCAGGTTGGAGCACACCAGGGTGGAGTACACCAGGGTGGAGCACACCAGTGTGGAGCACACCAGGGTGGAGCACACTAGGGTTTAGCACACCTGTGTATAGCACACCAGAGTGCAGCACACAAGGGTGGAGCACACCAGTTTAGGACTACACCAGTGTAGAGCACACCAGTGTAGAGCACACCAGTGTAGAGCACACCAGTGTAGAGCACACCAGTGTGCAGCACACCTATGTAGGTCTACACCAGGATGGAACACACCAGTTTAGGACTACACCAGTGTGGAGCACACCAGTGTGGAGCACACCTGTGTGGAGCTCACCAGTGTGGAGCACACCTGTGTGGAGCTCACCAGTGTGGAGCACACCAGTGTAGGACTACACCAGGGTGGTGCACACCAGTGTAGGACTACACCAGGGTGGAGCACACCAGTGTAGGACTACACCAGGGTGGAGCACACCAGTGTAAGTCTACACCAGGGTGGAACACACCAGTTTAGGACTACACCAGTGTGGAGCACACCAGTGTAGGACTACACCAGTGTGGAGCACAACAGTGTAGGTCTACACCAGGGTGGAGCACACCAGTGTAGGACTACAACAGGGTGGAACACACCAGTGTAGGTCTACACCAGGGTGGAGCACACCAGTGTAGGACTACACCAGGGTGGAACACACCAGTTTAGGACTACACTAGTGTGCAGCACACCAGGGTGGAGCACACCAGGGTTGAGCACACCAGGGTGGAGCACACCAGGGTGGAGCACACCAGGTTGGAGCACACCAGGGTGGAGTACACCAGGGTGGAGCACACCAGTGTGGAGCACACCAGGGTGGAGCACACTAGGGTTTAGCACACCTGTGTGGAGCACACCAGAGTGTAGCACACAAGGGTGGAGCACACCAGTGTAGGACTACAGCTGGGTGGAGCACACCAGTGTAGAGCACACCAGGGTGGAGCACACCAGGGTGGAGCACACCAGGGTGGAGCATAACAGTGTGGAGCAAACCAGTGTGGAGCACACCAGAGTGGAGCACACCAGTGTAGGACTACACCAGGGTGGAGCACACCAATGTAGGACTACACAAGTGTGGAGCACACCAATGTAGAACTACACCAGAATGGAGCACACCAGTTTAGAACTACACCAGGGTGGAGCACACCAATGTAGGTCTACACCAGGGTGGAACAAACCAGGGTGGAGCACACCAGTGTAGGACTACACCAGTGTGGAACACACCAATATGGAACGCACCAGTGTTGGACTACACCAGGGTGAAGCACACCAGTGTGGAGTACAGCAGTGTAGGAATACACCAGTGTGGAGCACATCTGGGTGGAGCACACCAGGGTGGAGCACTTCAGCACACCAGGGTGGAGCACTTCAGCACACCAAGGTGGAGCAGCTCACTAGGGTGGAACACACCAGGATGGAGCACACCAGGATGGAGCATACCAGGGTGGAGCATACCAGGGTGGAGCACACCAGGGTGGAGCATCTCACCAAGGTGGAGCATACCAGGGTGGAGCATCTAACCAGGGTGGAACACACCAAGGTGGATCACACCAGGGTGGAACACACCAGGGTGGAGCACACCAGGGTGGAGCATACCAGGGTGGAGCACACCAGGATGGACCATCTCACCAGGGTGGAACACACCAAGGTGGATCACACCAGGGTGGAGCATACCAGGGTGGAGCACACCAGGGTGGAGCATCTCACCAAGGTGGAGCATTCCAGGGTGGGACCACATTTTGGGAGAAGCAGGGAATGTGTGCCGGTGGGACTACCTTCAGTCCCATCCCATGTCTCTCTCTCTCTCCGTGCGTAATGCGTATGCGTGTTTACGCATGTAAATGTATTCGCCGATTTCTGTTTTCAGTGGGTCGAGTATTATCTGCCGGTATTATTACCGATGTCGGCCCTTCTGGGCCTTGTCATACTCACTTTTGAAGCTGTGTATTAAATTTGCTACCTAAAGGAATGAAGCTCATCTCCTCGGCCCCGTGTCTTAACCGACAAGCAACCAGCTGTTTCTCAATCTTCTTATATTCCTCTACCTGCTGGTCATAAGTACTTGCTACCTAAAGTACCTGCCAGTCACAAGTACCTGCCAGTCACAAGTACCTGCCAGTCACAAGTACCAGCCAGTCACAAGTACCTGCCAGCCACAAGTACCTGCCAGCCACAAGTACCTGCCAGTCACAAGTACCAGCCAGTCACAAGTACCTGCCAGCCACAAGTACCTGCCAGCCACAAGTACCTGCCAGTCACAAGTACCTGCCAGCCACAAGTACCAGCCAGTCACAAGTACCTGCCAGTCACAAGTACCTGCCAGTCACAAGTACCTGCCAGTCACAAGTACCTGAAAAGTCACAAGTACCTGCCAGTCACAAGTACCTGCCAGTCACAAGTACCAGCCAGTCACAAGTACCTGCCAGTCACAAGTACCAGCCAGTCACAAGTACCTGCCAGTCACAAGTACCAGCCAGTCACAAGTACCTGCCAGTCACAAGTACCTGCCAGTCACAAGTACCTGCCAGTCACAAGTACCTGCCAGTCACAAGTACCAGCCAGTCACAAGTACCTGCCAGTCACAAGTACCAGCCAGTCACAAGTACCTGCCAGTCACAAGTACCTGCCAGCCACAAGTACCTGCCAGTCACAAGTACCTGCCAGTCACAAGTACCTGCCAGTCACAAGTACCTGCCAGCCACAAGTACTCAGTCACAGTACCGCAGCACAAGTACCTGCCAGCCACAAGTACCTGCCAGTCACAAGTACCTGCCAGTCACAAGTACCTGCCAGTCACAAGTACCTGCCAGTCACTAAGTACCTGCCAGTCCACAAGTACCTGCCAGCCACAAGTACCTGCCAGTCACAAGTACCTGCCAGTCACAAGTACCTGCCAGTCACAGACCGCCAGCACAAGTACGCCAGCCACAAGTACCTGCCAGTCACAAGTACCTGCCAGTCACAAGTACCTGCCAGTCACAAGTACCTGCCAGTCACAAGTACCTGCCAGTCACAAGTACCTGCCAGTCACAAGTACCTGCCAGTCACAAGTACCAGCCAGTCACAAGTACCTGCCAGTCACAAGTACCTGCCAGTCACAAGTACCTGCCAGTCACAAGTACCTGCCAGTCACAAGTACCTAGCCAGTCACAAGTACCTGCCAGTCACAAGTACCAGCCAGTCACAAGTACCTGCCAGTCACAAGTACCAGCCAGTCACAAGTACCTGCCAGTCACAAGTACCTGCCAGTCACAAGTACCTGCCAGTCACAAGTACCTGCCAGTCACAAGTACCTGCCAGTCACAAGTACCTGCCAGTCACAAGTACCAGTCACAGTACCGCCAGTCACAAGTACCTGCCAGTCACAAGTACCGCCAGTCCAAGTACCTGCCAGTACAAGTCCTGCCAGTCAGACCTGCCAGTCACAGTACCGCCAGTCACAAGTACCTGCCAGTCACAAGTACCTGCCAGTCACAAGTACCTGCCAGTCACAAGTACCGCCAGTCACAAGTACCTGCCAGTCACAAGTACCGCCAGTCACAAGTACCTGCCAGTCACAAGTACCTGCCAGTCACAAGTACCTGCCAGTCACAAGTACCTGCCAGCTCACAAGTACCTGCCAGTCACAAGTACCTGCCAGTCACAAGTACCTGCCAGTCACAAGTACCTGCCAGTCCACAAGTACCTGCCAGTCACAAGTACCTGCCAGTCACAAGTACCTGCCAGTCACAAGTACCTGCCAGCACAAGTACCTGCCAGTCACAAGTACCTGCCAGTCACAAGTACCTGCCAGTCACAAGTACCTGCCAGTCACAAGTACCGCCAGTCAAGTACCTGCCAGTCACAAGTACCTGCCAGCACAAGTACCAGCCAGTCCACAGTACCTGCCAGTCACAAGTACCTGCCAGTCACAAGTACCTGCCAGTCACAAATACCTGCCAGCACAAGTACCTCCAGTCACAAGTACCTGCCAGTCACAAGTACCTGCCAGTCACAAGTACCTGCCAGTCACAGTACCTGCCAGTCACAAGTACCTGCCAGTCAAGTACCTGCCAGCCACAAGTACTCCAGCAAGTACCTGCCAGTCACAAGTACCAGCCAGTCACAAGTACCTGCCAGTCCACAAGTACCTGCCAGTCACAAGTACCTGCCAGTCACAAGTACCTGCCAGTCACAAGTACCTGACCAGCCACAAGTACCTGCCAGTCACAAGTACCTGCCAGTCACAAGTACCTGCCAGTCACAAGTACCTGCCAGTCACAAGTCCGCCAGTCAAGTACCTGCCAGTCACAAGTACCTGCCAGTCACAAGTACCTGCCAGTCACAAGTACCTGCCAGTCACAAGTACCTGCCAGTCACAAGTACCTGCCAGTCCACAAGTACCTGCCAGTCACAAGTACCTGCCAGTCACAAGTACCTGCCAGTCACAAGTACCTGCCAGTCACAAGTACCTGCCAGTCACAAGTACCTGCCAGTCACAAGTACCTGCCAGTCACAAGTACCAGCATACCTGCCAGTCCAAGTACCTGCCAGTCACAAGTACCTGCCAGTCACAAGTACCTGCCAGTCACAAGTACCTGCCAGTCACAAGTACCTGCCAGTCACAAGTACCTGCCAGTCACAAGTACCGCCAGCCACAAGTACCTGCCAGTCACAGTACCTGCCAGTCACAAGTACCGCCAGTCAAAGTACCTGCCAGTCACAAGTACCTGCCAGTCACAAGTACCTGCCAGTCACAAGTACCTGCCAGCCACAAGTTTCCAGCCAGCCACAAGTACCTGCCAGCCACAAGTACCTGCCAGTCACAAGACCTGCCAGTCACAAGTACCTGCCAGCCACAAGTACCTGCCAGCCACAAGTACCTGCCAGTCACAAGTACCTGCCAGCCACAAGTACTGCCAGTCACGGTACCTGCAGCAAGTCCGCACCAAGACCGGCCACAGTCCGCCGTACGCCAAATTGCAGTCAATACTGTCGTACCTGCCAGCCAGTACCACAGTCAGTAATACGTACCTGCAGCAAATCCGATCACAGTACCTGGTCCAAGTCCTGCCAGTCACTGCAGTCGTACCTGCCAGCCACAGTACCCAGCACAAGTACCGCCAGCACAAGTACCGCCAGTCACAAGTACCCACACAAGTACCTGCCAGTCCAAGTACCTGCCAGCACAAGTACCTGCCAGCACAAGTACCTGCCAGCCACAGTACCCAGTCAGTACTCCACCACAAGCCAAGCCACAAGTCCTGCCAGCCACAAGTACCTGCCAGTCACAAGTACTCCGTCACAAGTCCGCAGTCGTACCTGCCAGCCACAAGTCCTGCCAGTCACAAGTACTCAGCCACAAGCCGCCAGCCCAGTACCTGCCAGTCAAAGACCGCCAGTCAGTCCTGCCAGTCACAGACCTGCAGCCACAAGTACCAGCCAGCCAAGTACCGCAGTCCAAGTACCTGCCAGCCATACCGCCAGTCAAGACCTGCCAGCCAAGTACCGCCAGTCACAAGTACCTGCCAGCACAAGTACTCCACCACAGTTCCAGCCAGCCACAAGTACCTGCCAACAAGTCGCCAGCCCAAGTACCTGCCAGTCACAAGTACCCAGCCGTACCAGCACAAGTACTGCCACAGTACCTGCCAGCCACAGTACCTGCCAGCCAGTACCTGCCAGCACAAGTACCTGCCAGCCACAAGTACCTGCCAGTCACAAGTACCTGCCAGCCACAAGTACCTGCCAGTCACAAGTACCTGCCAGTCACAAGTACCTGCCAGTCACAAGTACCTGCCAGTCACAGTACAGCCAGTCACAAGTACCTGCCAGTCACAAGTACCTGCCAGTCACAAGTACCTGCCAGTCACAAGTACCTGCCAGTCACAAGTACCTGCCAGTCACAAGTACCTGCCAGTCACAAGTACCTGCCAGTCACAAGTACCGCCAGCACAAGTACCTGCCAGCACAAGTAGCCACTGCCAGTCACAGAGTACCTGCCAGTCACAAGTACCTGCCAGTCACAAGTACCTGCCAGCCACAAGTACCTGCCAGCCACAAGTACCTGCCAGCCACAAGTACCTGCCAGTCACAAGTACCTGCCAGTCACAAGTACCTGCCAGTCACAAGTACCTGCCAGTCACAAGTACCTGCCAGTCACAAGTACCGCCAGCCACAAGTACCTGCCAGTCACAAGTACCTGCCAGCCACAAGTACCTGCCAGTCACAAGTACCTGCCAGCCACAAGTACCTGCCAGTCACAAGTACCTGCCAGCCACAAGTACCTGCCAGTCACAAGTACCTGCCAGCCACAAGTACCTGCCAGTCACAAGTACCTGCCAGCACAAGTACCTGCCAGCACAAGTACCTGCCAGGCACAAGTACCTGCCAGCCACAAGTACCTGCCAGTCACAAGTACCTGCCAGTCACAAGTACCTGCCAGTCACAAGTACCTGCCAGTCACAAGTACCTGCCAGTCACAAGTCCTGCCAGTCAGACCTGCCAGCTCACAAGTACTGACAGCCACAAGTACCTGCCAGTCACTGAGTACTGCCACACACAGTACTCCAGCACAAGTACCTGCCAGTCACAAGTACCTGCCAGCCACAAGTACCTGCCAGTCACAAGTACCTGCCAGCACCCCCCCCCCACAAGTACCTGCAGCCACAAGTACCTGCCAGCCACAAGTACCTGCCAGTCACAAGTACCTGCCAGTCACAAGTACCTGCCAGCCAAGTACCTGCCAGTCACAAGTACCTGCCAGTCACAAGTACCTGCCAGTCACAGTACCTGCCAGTCACAAGTACCTGCCAGTCACAAGTACCTGCCAGTCACAAGTACCTGCCAGTCACAAGTACCTGCCAGTCACAAGTACCTGCCAGTCACAAGTACCTGCCAGTCACAAGTACCTGCCAGTCACAAGTACCTGCCAGCCACAAGTACCTGCCAGCCACAAGTACCTGCCAGCCACAAGTACCTGCCAGCCACAAGTACCTGCCAGCCACAAGTACCTGCCAGCCACAAGTACCTGCCAGCCACAAGTACCTGCCAGCCACAAGTACCTGCCAGCCACAAGTACCTGCCAGCCACAAGTACCTGCCAGCCACAAGTACCTGCCAGCCACAAGTACCTGCCAGTCACAAGTACCTGCCAGTCACAAGTACCTGCCAGTCACAAGTACCTGCCAGCTATCACACAGTTTAACAACATTATGAAGAACTTATTTTGGTCAATAACTCTCTGGAGTGAGCACACGTGACAGCTTCACAAAATGTCTCCACTGTGGAACAACTTGCCTCCAAAAACCATCGTCAGAGAGAACACTTTAGAGTTAATTTAACACAACACATGCTGTGCTGTGTTTGCTGTTATATACTTGCGTATGACTGTGTTTGTTTGCTATTACACATATCCGTATGGCTGTATTGTGTTTGCTGTTACACACATGTGTATGGCTGTGTTTGTTTGCTGTTACACACATGCGTATGGCTGTGTTTGTTTGCTATTACACACATGAGTATGGCTGTGTTTGTTTGCTGTTACACACATGCGTATGGCTGTGTTTGTTTGCTGTTACACACATGCGTATGGCTGTATTGTGTTTGCTGTTACACACATGTGTATGGCTGTGTTTGTTTGTTGTTACACACATGCGTATGGCTGTGTTTGTTTGCTATTACACATGCGAATGGCTGTATTGTGTTTGCTGTTACACACGTGTATCGCTGTGTTTGTTTGCTGTTACACACATGCGTATGGCTGTGTTTGTTTGCTATTACACACATCCGTATGGCTGTATTGTGTTTGCTGTTACACACATGTGTATGGCTGTGTTTGTTTGCTGTTACACACATGCGTATGGCTGTGTTTGTTTGCTGTTACACACATGCGTATGGCTGTATTGTGTTTGCTGTTACACACGTGTATGGCTGTGTTTGTTTGTTGTTACACACATGCGTATGGCTGTGTTTGTTTGCTATTACACATGCGTATGGCTGTATTGTGTTTGCTGTTACACACATGTGTATGGCTGTGTTTGTTTACTGTTACACACATGCGTATGGCTGTGTTTGTTTGTTATTACACACATCCGTATGGCTGTATTGTGTTTGCTGTTACACACATGTGTATGGCTGTGTTTGTTTGTTGTTACACACATGCGTATGGCTGTGTTTGTTTGCTATTACACATGCGTATGGCTGTATTGTGTTTGTTGTTACACACATGTGTATGACTGTGTTTGTTTGCTGTTACACACATGCGTTTGGCTGAGTTTGTTTGCTATTACACACATGCGTATGGCTGTATTGTTTTTTCTGTTACACACATGCGTATGGCTGTATTGTGTTTGCTGTTACACACATGTGTATGGCTGTGTTTTATGTTGTTACACACATGCGTATGGCTGTGTTTGTTTGCTATTACACATGCGTATGGCTGTATTGTGTTTGCTGTTACACACATGTGTATGGCTGTGTTTGTTTGCTATTACACACATGCGTATGACTGTGTTTGTTTGCTATTACACACATCCGTATGGCTGTATTGTGTTTGCTGTTACACACATGTGTATGGCTGTGTTTGTTTGCTGTTACACACATGTGTATGGCTGTGTTTGTTTGCTGTTACACACATGCGTATGGCTGTGTTTGTTTGCTGTTACACACATGCGTATGGCTGTATTGTGTTTGCTGTTACACACATGTGTATGGCTGTGTTTGTTTGTTGTTACACACATGCGTATGGCTGTGTTTGTTTGCTATTACACATGCGTATGGCTGTATTGTGTTTGCTGTTACACACATGTGTATGGCTGTGTTTGTTTACTGTTACACACATGCGTATGGCTGTGTTTGTTTGCTATTACACACATGCGTATGGCTGTATTGTGTTTGCTGTTACACACATGTGTATGGCTGTGTTTGTTTACTGTTACACACATGCGTATGGCTGTGTTTGTTTGCTATTACACACATCCGTATGGCTGTATTGTGTTTGCTGTTACACACATGTGTATGGCTGTGTTTGTTTGCTGTTACACACATGCGTATGGCTGTGTTTGTTTGCTGTTACACACATGCGTATGGCTGTATTGTGTTTGCTGTTACACACATGTGTATGGCTGTGTTTGTTTGTTGTTACACACATGCGTATGGCTGTGTTTGTTATTACACATGCGTATGGCTGTATTGTGTTTGCTGTTACACACATGTGTATGGCTGTGTTTTATGTTGTTACACACATGCGTATGGCTGTGTTTGTTTGCTATTACACATGCGTATGGCTGTATTGTGTTTGCTGTTACACACATGTGTATGGCTGTGTTTGTTTACTGTTACACACATGCGTATGGCTGTGTTTGTTTGCTATTACACACATCCGTATGGCTGTATTGTGTTTGCTGTTACACACATGTGTATGGCTGTGTTTGTTTGCTGTTACACACATGCGTATGGCTGTGTTTGTTTGCTGTTACACACATGCGTATGGCTGTATTGTGTTTGCTGTTACACACATGTGTATGGCTGTGTTTGTTTGTTGTTACACACATGCGTATGACTGTGTTTGTTTGCTATTACACATGCGTATGGCTGTATTGTGTTTGCTGTTACACACATGTGTATAGCTGTGTTTGTTTACTGTTACACACATGCGTATGGCTGTGTTTGTTTGCTATTACACACATCCGTATGGCTGTATTGTGTTTGCTGTTACACACATGTGTATGGCTGTGTTTGTTTGTTGTTACACACATGCGTATGGCTGTGTTTGTTTGCTATTACACATGCGTATGGCTGTATTGTGTTTGTTGTTACACACATGTGTATGACTGTGTTTGTTTGCTATTACACACATGCGTATGGCTGTATTGTTTTTTCTGTTACACACATGTGTATGGCTGTGTTTTTTTTACCCTTCTTTCTCTCTCTCTCTCTATTCCCCTTCTACCCTTCTCTCTCTCCCTACTAACCTATGCTTTTTCTTCTATTTCCCTTCTTTCTTCCTTCTATCCCCCCTTCTACCTATCTTTTTCTCTTCTCTTCTTTCTTCCTTCTATTCTTTTATCTCCATCTATCCTTCTGCTACATATACCATCTCGGTTTTTCTTCCTCCATTTTACTATCTCTTCGATCACTCATTTTCTCCTTCCCATCCTTTGTCTCCCTGTCCACTTAACCATCTTCCCAATCATCCATTTCCCTATCCTATCACCCTCCTGCCTCCCCTTTCACTTCACCATTTCCTAAATCTCCCTTTCTCTCCATCCCTTTCCTGTCCTATTTTGCCCTTCCCTCAATCACCCATTTCCTTCATTGTATCTCTTTGTTCCCCTTCTACTTTACCATCCTCTCTATCTCCCACTTCCTTCCCCTCTATCTCGTGCATTTTCTCTTGCAATTCTTCTTTAGTCTCCCTTGTATTTATAAGTTTTTATGTTCGGCTTCACTCCATACTGTACACACTGTCCTTCACGCCTCCATTAACACTGTCCTCCACACTTTCATTAACACTGTCCTCCACACTTTCATTAACACTGTCCTCCACACTTTCATTAACACTGTCCTCCACACTTTCATTAACACTGTCCTCCACGCCTCCATTAACACTGTCCTCCACACTTTCATTAACACTGTCCTCCACACTTTCATTAACACTGTCCTCCACACTTTCATTAACACTGTCCTCCACGCCTCCATTAACAGTGCCCTCCATACGTCCCTTATTACCTTCCATATCTCTTTTAATGCCTCCGTACTTCTCTTAATACCCTCCACCCTTCCCTTAATGCCCTCCACACTTCCCTTAACTATGTCCCTCCACTATAATTGTCAGTGTCCTTGACACACCTTCACATACTAAAATCTACTTGAGTGGTGGTGTAGCAGGGACACGCAGTCTTAATGACTCTCGTCCACTTAATGGACTTTAAACCTAAGACATGACGGTCACAACACGTGTTGTCTTCACCTGCAAGACATGACGGTCACAACACGTGTTGTCTTCCCATAAGACATGACGGTCACAACACGTGTTGTCATCACCTGCAAGACATGACGGTCACAACACGTGTTGTCTTCACCTAAGACATGACGGTCACAACACGTGTTGTCTTCACCTGCAAGACATGACGGTCACAACACGTGTCGTCTTCGCCTGCAAGACATGACGGTCACAACACGTGTTGTCTTCGCCTGCAAGACATGACGGTCACAACACGTGTTGTCTTCGCCTGCAAGACATGACGGTCACAACACGTGTCGTCTTCGCCTGCAAGACATGACGGTCACAACACGTGTTGTCTTCGCCTGCAAGACATGACGGTTACAACACGTGTTGTCTTCGCCTGCAAGACATGACGGTTACAACAAGTGTTGTCTTCGCCTGCAAGACATGACGGTTACAACACGTGTTGTCTTCGCCTGCAAGACATGACGGTTACAACACGTGTTGTCTTCGCCTGCAAGACATGACGGTTACAACACGTGTTGTCTTCGCCTGCAAGACATGACGGTTACAACACGTGTTGTCTTCGCCTGCAAGACATGACGGTCACAACACGTGTTGTCTTCGCCTGCAAGACATGACGGTCACAACACGTGTTGTCTTCGCCTGCAAGACATGACGGTCACAACACGTGTTGTCTTCGCCTGCAAGACATGACGGTCACAACACGTGTTGTCTTCGCCTGCAAGACATGACGGTTACAACACGTGTTGTCTTCGCCTGCAAGACATGACGGTCACAACACGTGTTGTCTTCGCCTGCAAGACATGACAGTTACAACACGTGTTGTCTTCGCCTGCAAGACATGACGGTCACAACACGTGTTGTCTTCGCCTGCAAGACATGACGGTCACAACACGTGTTGTCTTCGCCTGCAAGACATGACGGGAGGGAACTCGAACCTACAAACCTTGGAACAAGGTAAGCAGTGCTCTACTACCGAACCACACTGGTCCAATACCTTGGCTCCCAGCTAACGTTAGACGTTTTGGTTCAAGGCAGCCAGCCTTCAGTCAGGTGGCTTTCAGCTTTTCGTCTCATCCCCTGCCATGGTATTGGACCAGTGTGGTACGGTGGTAGAGCACTGCGTACCTTGCTCCAAGGTTCATAGGTTCGAGTCTCCTTCGACCTGAGATTAGTGTTTGTCATATATATATATATATATATATATATATATATATATATATATATATATATATATAACGTTGTGGGGTGCATCTATCAGTGTGTGTATAAGCAAAGAGTTTAATGTCTATTTTAGGTATTAAAGTATTGTTGACTGGTAATGAACAGGTGACATGCAGCCTTCATGACACCCGTGTCAAGGTAGAGGTCAGACTCAGTAACATAGTGACCAGACTCAGTAACAGTGACCAGACTCAGTAACACAGTGACTAGACTCAGTAACACAGTGACTAGACTCAGTAACATAGTGACCAAACTCTGTAACAGTGACCAGACTCAGTAACATAGTGACCAGACTCAGTAACACAGTGTCCAGACTCAGTAACACAGTGTCCAGACTCAGTAACATAGTGACCAAAGTGACCAAACTCTGTAACAGTGACCAGTCTCAGTAACATAGTGACCAGACTCAGTAACATAGTGACCAGACTCAGTAACAGTGACCAGACTCAGTAACATAGTGACCAGACTCAGTAACAGTGACCAGACTCAGTAACAGTGACCAGACTCAGTAACATAGTGACCAGACTCAGTAACAGTGACCAGACTAAGTAACACAGTGACTAGACTCAGTAACACAGTGACCAGACTCAGTAACATAGTGACCAGACTCAGTAACAGTGACCAGACTCAGTAACATAATGACCAGACTCAGTAACAGTGACCAGACTCAGTAACACAGTGACTAGATTCAGTAACACAGTGTCCAAACTCAGTAACATAGTGACCAGACTCAGTAACAGTGACCAGACTCAGTAACACAGTGACTAGACTCAGTAACACAGTGACCAGACTCAGTAACATAGTGACCAGACTCAGTAACACAGTGTCCAGACTCAGTAACATAGTGACCAGACTCATTAACAGTGACCAGACTCAGTAACACAGTGTCCAGACTCAGTAACATAGTGACCAAATTCTGTAACAGTGACCAGACTCAGTAACATAGTGACCAGACTCAGTAAAATAGTGACCAGACTCAGTAACACAGTGTCCAGACTCAGTAACATAGTGACCAAACTCTGTAACAGTGACCAGACTCAGTAACATAGTGACCAGACTCAGTAACAGTGACCAGACTCAGTAACAGTGACTAGACTCAGTAACATAGTGACTAGACTCAGTAACATAGTGACCAGACTCAGTAACACAGTGACCAGACTCAGTAACAGTGACTACACTCAGTAACATAGTGATCAGACTCAGTAACACAGTGACCAGACTCAGTAATATAGTGACCAGACTCAGTAACATAATGACCAGACTCAGTAACATAGTGACCAGACTCAGTAACACAGTGACTAGACTCAGTAATATAGTGACCAGACTCAGTAACACAGTGACTAGACTCCGTAACATAGTGACTAGACTCCGTAACATAGTGACCAGACTCAGCAACATAGTGACCAGACTCAGCAACATAGTGACCAGACTCAGTAACATGGTGACTAGACTCAGTAACATAGTGACTAGACTCAGTAATATAGTGACCAGACTCAGTAACACAGTGACTAGACTCAGTAACATAGTAACTAGACTCAGTAACATAGTGACCAAACTCAGTAACACAGTGACCAGACTCAGTAACATAGTGACCAGACTCAGTAACATAAAGACCAGACTCAGTAACAAACACGGTGACCACAACAATGAAAAAATAGGGTGGATGAGCGCACTAATTATACACTACCTGACATTTACTTTGGTTTGAGGTCGGAAATATATTTCGTCTCTAATTTGCTCAGTTATTATAAGTCACGTCAATGGTTCAGGGAAAAGAAAGTTTGAGTAGCTAAGCTTTGAAAAAAACGTTTGATAATATCCTCTTAAAGGATTAACTCGAAAATTGCAAAAAAATATATATGAAAAATAAAGAACACGCTATTGGACTGGATGAATGAAAGATTCTTTTTTTTTGGCCTGAGAGATAAATAAGAATGGTAATAATGTAGAAATGTGAACAAGGGAGAGGGTCACCAGTGGGGTGCCTCAAGGATTGGTATTTCATATAATGTTTATACTTAAAAAAAAAACTGGTTGAGCGATATGTATGTCCAATTTATTTTTAAATTCTTTGCCCCCGTTCACGTAGCAGTAAAGAGATACTGGAGTGTTAGCCACCTGTTGTGGGTGGCATCCTGGGGCCTAGTGAACACTATTTAGAACTTCCACTTTGAAATGAGCTGAAGTGTAGCTACAGCTCTTAGTTTGTAAATGAGCTGAGGTTGAACAACAGCTCTTGTAAATGAGCTGAGGTTGAATAACAGCTCTCAGCTTGTAAATGACCTGAGGTAGAATGATAGCTTTTAGCTTCTTGTTGAGCAAAGGTAGAATAACAGCTTTTAGCTTGTAAACTAGCTGAAGTAGAATAACAACTCTTAGCTTGTAAATAAGAAGAGGTAAAACAACAACTCTTAGCTTCCAAAATTTATTGTGCAAAAACTGCTTTTCTAAATAGAAAGAAGTATTTCATATATTTTTTTTCAGATATTGCAAAACGTTTCCAGTAAAATAAAGAAATAGTGTAAAACTGTACATAAAGACTCGGACAGATTGAGCAAATGCAGGAAAAAAATGCATGAATGATTTCTGTTTGGTAAAATGTCCAGTGACGAATTAAATTTTAGCTCACAGAGGCCACAAGAAAAGTGTAAGTCATATGCTGAAACCTGAAGAACGTCTGTAAGTTACTGGGGTGGTAAGAACGTCTGTAAGTTACTGGGGTGGTAAGAACGTCTGTAAGTTACTGGGGTTGTAAGACCGTCTGTAAGTTACTGGGGTGGTAAGAACGTCTGTAAGTTACTGGGGTGATAAGAACGTCTGTAAGTTACTGGGGTGGTAAGAACGTCTGTAAGTTACTGGGGTGGTAAGAACGTCTGTAAGTTACTGGGGTGGTAAGAACGTCTGTAAGTTACTGGGGTGGTAAGAACGTCTGTAAGTTACTGGGGTGGTAAGAACGTCTGTAAGTTACTGGGGTGGTAAGAACGTCTGTAAGTTACTGGGGTGTAAGAACGTCTGTAAGTTACTGGGGTGGTAAGAACGTCTGTAAGTTACTGGGGTGGTAAGAACGTCTGTAAGTTACTGGGGTGGTAAGAACGTCTGTAAGTTACTGGGTGGTAAGAACGTCTGTAAGTTACTGGGGTGGTAAGAACGTCTGTAAGTTACTGGGGTGGTAAGAACGTCTGTAAGTTACTGGGGTGGTAAGAACGTCTGTAAGTTACTGGGGTGGTAAGAACGTCTGTAAGTTACTGGGGTGGTAAGAACGTCTGTAAGTTACTGGGGTGTAAGAACGTCTGTAAGTTACTGGGGTGTAAGAACGTCTGTAAGTTACTGGGGTGGTAAGAACGTCTGTAAGTTAACTTGGGGTGGTAAGAACGTCTGTAAGTTACTGGGGTGGTAAGAACGTCTGTAAGTTACTGGGGTGGTAAGAACGTCTGTAGTTACTGGGGTGGTAAGAACGTCTGTAAGTTACTGGGTGGTAAGAACGTCTGTAAGTTACTGGGGTGGTAAGAACGTCTGTAAGTTACTGGAGTGGTAAGAACGTCTGTAAGTTACTGGGGTGTAAGAACGTCTGTAAGTTACTGGGTGGTAAGAACGTCTGTAAGTTACTGGGGTGGTAAGAACGTCTGTAAGTTACTGGAGTGGTAAGAACGTCTGTAAGTTACTGGGGTGGTAAGAACGTCTGTAAGTTACTGGGGTGGTAAGAACGTCTGTAAGTTACTGGGGTGGTAAGAACGTCTGTAAGTTACTGGGGTGTAAGAAACGTCTGTAGTTACTGGGGTGGTAAGAACGTCTGTAAGTTACTGGGGTGGTAAGAACGTCTGTAAGTTACTGGGGTGGTAAGAACGTCTGTAAGTTACTGGGGTGGTAAGAACGTCTGGTTATGGGGTGTAAGACGTCTGTAAGTTACTGGGGTGGTAAGAACGTCTGTAAGTTACTGGGGTGGTAAGAACGTCTGAATTACTGGGGTTGTAAGAACGTCTGTAAGTTACTGGGGTGGTAAGAACGTCTGTAAGTTACTGGGGTGGTAAGAACGTCTGTAAGTTACTGGGGTTGTAAGAACGTCTGTAAGTTACTGGGGTGGTAAGAACGTCTGTAAGTTACTGGGGTGGTAAGAACGTCTGTAAGTTACTGGGGTGGTAAGAACGTCTGTAAGTTACTGGGTAGAGTCGTAAGTTCTGGGTGTAGACGTCTGTAAGTTACTGGGGTGGTAAGAACGTCTGTAAGTTACTGGGGTGTAAGAACGTCTGTAAGTTACTGGGGTGGTAAGAACGTCTGTAAGTTACTGGGGTGTAAGAACGTCTGTAAGTTACTGGGGTGGTAAGAACGTCTGTAAGTTACTGGGGTGGTAAGAACGTCTGTAAGTTACTGGGGTGGTAAGAACGTCTGTAAGTTACTGGGGTGGTAAGAACGTCTGTAAGTTACTGGGGTGGTAAGAACGTCTGTAAGTTACTGGGGTGTAAGAACGTCTGTAAGTTACTGGGGTGGTAAGAACGTCTGTAAGTTACTGGGGTGGTAAGAACGTCTGTAAGTTACTGGGGTGGTAAGAACGTCTGTAAGTTACTGGGGTGGTAAGAACGTCTGTAAGTTACTGGGGTGGTAAGAACGTCTGTAAGTTACTGGGGTGGTAAGAACGTCTGTAAGTTACTGGGGTTGTAAGAACGTCTGTAAGTTACTGGGGTTGTAAGAACGTCTAAGTTACTGGGGTGGTAAGAACGTCTGTAAGTTACTGGGGTGATAAGAACGTCTGTAAGTTACTGGGGTGGTAAGAACGTCTGTAAGTTACTGGGGTGGTAAGAACGTCTGTAAGTTACTGGGGTGATAAGAACGTCTGTAAGTTACTGGGGTGGTAAGAACGTCTGTAAGTTACTGGGGTGGTAAGAACGTCTGTAAGTTACTGGGGTGGTAAGAACGTCTGTAAGTTACTGGGGTGGTAAGAACGTCTGTAAGTTACTGGGGTGGTAAGAACGTCTGTAAGTTACTGGGGTGGTAAGAACGTCTGTAAGTTACTGGGGTGGTAAGAACGTCTGTAAGTTACTGGGGTGGTAAGAACGTCTGTAAGTTACTGGGGTGGTAAGAACGTCTGTAAGTTACTGGGGTGGTAAGAACGTCTGTAAGTTACTGGGGTGGTAAGAACGTCTGTAAGTTACTGGGGTGGTAAGAACGTCTGTAAGTTACTGGGGTGGTAAGAACGTCTGTATGGGTGTAAGAAAGTCTGTAAGATGGTGGTAAGAACGTCTGTAAGTTACTGGGGTGGTAAGAACGTCTGTAAGTTACTGGGGTGGTAAGAACGTCTGTAAGTTACTGGGGTGGTAAGAACGTCTGTAAGTTACTGGGGTGGTAAGAACGTCTGTAAGTTACTGGGGTGGTAAGAACGTCTGTAAGTTACTGGGGTGGTAAGAACGTCTGTAAGTTACTGGGGTGGTAAGAACGTCTGTAAGTTACTGGGGTGGTAAGAACGTCTGTAAGTTACTGGGGTGATAAGAACGTCTGTAAGTTACTGGGGTGGTAAGAACGTCTGTAAGTTACTAGGGTGATAAGAACGGCTGTAAGTTACTGGGGTGATAAGAACGTCTGAGTTACTGGGGTGGTAAGAACGTCTGTAAGTTACTGGGGTGATAAGAACGTCTGAAAGTTACTGGGGTGGTAAGAACGTCTGAGGTACTGGGGTTGTAAGAACGTCTGTAAGTTACTGGGGTGGTAAGAACGTCTGAGTTACTGGGGTTGTAAGAACGTCTGTAAGTTATTGGGGTGGTAAGAACGTCTGTAAGTTACTGGGGTGGTAAGAACGTCTGTAAGTTACTGGGGTGGTAAGAACGTCTGAGTTACTGGGGTTGTAAGAACGTCTGTAAGTTACTGGGGTGGTAAGAACGTCTGTAAGTTACTGGGGTGGTAAGAACGTCTGTAAGTTACTGGGGTGGTAAGAACGTCTGAGTTACTGGGGTTGTAAGAACGTCTGTAAGTTACTGGGGTGGTAAGAACGTCTGAGTTACTGGGGTTGTAAGAACGTCTGTAAGTTACTGGGGTGGTAAGAACGTCTGTAAGTTACTGGGGTGGTAAGAACGTCTGTAGGTTACTGGGGTTGGTAAGAACGTCTGAGTTACTGGGGTTGTAAGAACGTCTGTAAGTTACTGGGGTGGTAAGAACGTCTGTAAGTCACTGGGGTGGTAAGAACGTCTGTAAGTTACTGGGGTGGTAAGAACGTCTGAGTTACTGGGGTTGTAAGAACGTATGTAAGTTACTGGGGTGGTAAGAACGTTTGTAAGTTACTGGGGTGGTAAGAACGTCTGTAAGTTACTGGGGTGGTAAGAACGTCTGAGTTACTGGGGTTGTAAGAACGTCTGTAAGTTACTGGGGTGGTAAGAACGTCTGAGTTACTGGGGTGGTAAGAACGTCTGAGTTACTGGGGTTGTAAGAACGTCTGTAAGTTACTGGGGTGGTAAGAACGTCTGTAAGTTACTGGGGTGGTAAGAACGTCTGTAAGTTACTGGGGTGTTAAGAACGTCTAAGTTACTGGGGTGGTAAGAACGTCTAAGTTACTGGGGTGGTAAGAACGTCTGAAAGTTACTGGGGTGGTAAGAACGTCTGAAAGTTACTGGGGTGTTAAGAGGTAAACAAAACATCCTCAGACGAACATACTAATGTAAATGACAGCCTTTTAAACATTTATTTAGCTTTAAAGTAACCTTTATGTATATGGACAGAGATACGCTAATTACATACACACACACACACATATATATATATATATATATATATATATATATATATATATATATATATATATATATATATGTCGTGCCGAATGGGTAAAACTGGTCATTTAGCAAGAACTCATTTAAAATTATGTCCTTTCTAAAATTTTCTCTTATACGTTTAATTAAAGACACATTTTTTTCCTTTATGTTAATGTAAAAATTTATAATTTTGTACCAAAAGAACCTTAGAAATCTTACCTCACCTTATTATATCAAGCGCAATTTAATTTAACCTAATCCAACTAAATATATTTTAGATAAGTTTACAATAAATTAATAATAAACAAATACAATTAAATATATACATACACGTTGTGTGTGTGTCCGCATACACAGAACACTTCAGTTAAAGTACGTGTTGTCAATGTACCTCGCAGTTGATGGTTATTATATAATTATATGGAAGTCTCAGTGAAAATCATGCAGAGCCTGAGGAATGGAGGGAGTCAGGTTTAATCGAGGAAGGAGCGTAGCTAAGTTCCTTGGATTAAGAGTCCTTCACCAGCATTAAGATATTTCTTCTGTGTTGAAGGGTCGCATGTGAACAACAGTGTCAACAAAACAGGAAAAGTTCGGAAATCTGTGACATTTAAATATCTCTTTAGAGATCAATTCTGATTTAAAATTAAAATTTATGTTCTTCTACAAAACATAACGTCAATTGTGGCTTCAATATGTTTAAAAATAAATATACTGAAGCCAAAATTTCATGTGAGAAAAACCCCAAACCGTTTTGAAACGTCTGAATTTCAAAGCAGAGGAACGACAGCCAATTATAAATTACCGAGACAGTGAAAACAAGACAGAGGAATATTATCGAAGCCTCAGTCGAAAGAACGAGTGAACACAGCGTTCAGTTGCGCAAGACGCCGCTGAAAATTGTAGAAAGGATTTCTTTACAAATCCGGAAAGTGGTGAGTTACCCGAGCACCGGAAGGAGGCTGTGAGTGCACCTGTATGCTAAACTTTGTAGTTAACAATAATGTATTGGTAAAAGATGTGGCAACACCGCCTGAGAATATCTCTTCCTGTAACTACACACACACACTCGACCCCTGCAACCACAAATAGGTGAGTACACACACACACACACACATACACACACACACACACACACACACACACACACACACACACAGGGAGAGGGAAAAAAGATGAACTGAGAGCGAGAAAGAAAGACAGAATAAGAGAAAGAGAGAAGCAGGGTAAAAGGTAAGACACAGAATAATAAATTACAGACGATATGCAGGGGAGAAGACCAAGAGATAAAACAGAAGAGGGGAGAATCGTTGAAGGGAGAGACTCTGATGGGAGGTGGAAGGAAGAAACAGAGGAGTGGAGGACACGCTGAAGATGGATTCAATGAGAGGAACGATAGTGAGGAGTGACAAGGATACACAGTAAGTGTATTAAGAAAAATACGAGAACAAGTGAAGCAGAATAAGAGTGATACAGGCAGCATTACACACACACACACACACACAATATATATATATATATATATATATATATATATATATATATATATATATATATATGTGTGTGTGTGTGTGTGTATCGGTGTGTGTATATCGGTGTATCGGTGTGTGTGTGTGTGTGTATTTATATATCGGTGTGTGTGTGTGTGTATATATCGATGTGTGTGTGTGTGTGTGTGTGTGTGTGTGTGTATATCGGTGTGTGTGTGTGTGTATCGATGTGTGTGTGTGTATATCGGTGTGTGTGTGTGTGTATCGGTGTGTGTGTGTGTATATATATATATCGGTGTGTGTGTATATATATATATATATCGGTGTGTGTGTGTGTATAGGTGTATGTGTGTGTATCGGTGTGTGTGTGTATATCGGTGTGTGTGTGTGTATATCGGTGTGTGTGTGTATCGGTGTATGTGTGTGTATATATCTTTGTGTTTGTGTGTGTGTGTATATCGGCGGGTGTGTATCGGTGTATCAAAGTGTAATGAAAGCTGGTCAGTGAAAGAAGACAAATACACATGGAAAAAAAAAACCAAGAATAGTCGTGTGTATATTTGGAGCAGCAACTGAGGTCCTCTGACACACAAACAAAACAATGAGGCGAGAGACTGTATTTATAAGTGTGGAAAGAGTGGGCGGCTCGCTGTAGATTCCGGAATAGTGTACCAAATGGTGAGTGGAGAAGCATGTTGTGTGGGCGGTGCTTCTTGGGTCTTAAAAGTGCTTTCATGATATTTCAATAGCCCAGACACCATCACGTCCCTAAAGAAGGACAACTTCCACCGAGATATCATGAAAGCACCAAAGGCACTCACACAGCAGGGCAGGAAAATGACAAGGTGGATTATGAGAACTTTCAAAACAAGAGAAGCAACGAAAATAATGCCACTTTTCTTTATATCACTTGAACTCTCATAACTTGAATATTTTTCTGTGCTCACAGCGCTTTTCAAGGCAGGAGTGATAGCAGGGCTGGAAAATGTACAGAGGTGGCATGCTGTCCGCACATAATTAATAAAATATTAAAACTATTAGGAATGTCTCAAAGCATTTGTATTGTTTTCTTTGCAACATATTGGAGATAGATACTTGATAATATACTATACACGGACAGTACTTGAAGGCCTGGTCCTTAACCTGCAAACTATAGTAATTTACTGGAGTGAAAGATATGGGAGAAATGTAGAATAATGCCAGTGAAGAGTAGGGGAAGCCATGGGTACAATTAGAGAACACTGTGCCATCATCCGTGGCCCAAGACTATTTCACAAACATTCAGCAGATATCAGAAATATTGCCGGAATGAAGACACAAATGTTTAAGAAGTTTGACAGCTTTCTCATAAGATTGCCGCCTCAGATGGGTTGTAATGAGCTTGGCTGAACAGGTAGTGAATAGGGAAGTCTGGCCTCCGGTTTACAGGGGTTAAGAGCCCAGGAAAGAACTCACAGGTAAAGAACCTCACACCAACGATACATGCCATCGCAACATCAGACAGACAGCTTGAGTGCAACGCTAAGCGACACACACGTATGTATATTTCTACTTATTTTACTTTATTCCCACTAAAGATTTAATTTCAAGGATTCCTGGTATAAGATTCTTAGCCATAAAGGCTCTGAAAATATCCTAAAGTGTGAAAATAGCATTATTTATTATTATTATTTATTATTATTATTTCAAGTGCTAAACCTATGTCAGTCATTTGTCTCAGTGACTGGTTGAGGCTCAATCCTCCGTCCGTAATCGCGAGACATATGTAATACTCTCGCAACTAAACTTTCCTGAGTAACGATATCAAAACTGACGTTTGATGAAGACGTTATTTAGAAGATAAAGAATTTATCCACTACGTTTGCCTCTTCCTCCACCGACCATCCTGAGATTGGAACACAAGTCTAGAGATTTTCAAAGCATTGCAAGATTGCCAGTGCTAGGAGTAACGCATGGAAGCGTCAAGATAAAGGCAGTAAATAGCTGCAGTGAGTGTGAAAGCCTACAACAACTCGTCAGAATCTGACAGAGAATGAGGTGTGAAAAAAAAGAAATGCAGACGCATATAGTTATAGAGGTTGAGTCTGACAACAGAATTTCAAAGAAAAAGCAGAATGCGACACAGACTGAGAGTACGTGCATGAGAGGAGAGCCTGATGATGAAGAGAACCAAGAATGAAAGGTGTAAATGAAGAGACAGAGAGGAGAAATAGATACGAAGAGGGGCATGGAGAATACGACTTGAAATAAAAGATCGAAATAGACATAGAAATGAGACTTGCAATATTAAAAGAGAGAGAGAGAGAAAGAGAGAGAGAGAGAAAAAGAGAGAGAGAGATGAGAAAATGAGAGAGGAAACTGAAGGAGAAACAGTAAGACTAACAGTTAAGTCATGATGAAAAAAAAATGAAAAACACAATACAATCATGATTCATCAGAGTAAATCTTGGACAATATTCCTTCCTGAGTCCAAAGAAAGTGAGGATTTCTTTGTGCAATTTAAATAAAACTGACATGCTCAAGAGCCTGGAACGATCTGTGCAGTCAAAGCTTCGTTGGGAGGCCAGAGAGGAGTTCCCAGCCTTGTCTTGGAGGAGTTGACACAGGAAGCACACAAAACGATATAGTTCCCTATCATTTCCCTCTGCTCAATAAAAATGAGAGAAAAAAATATTTAGGGACATGAATAAGAAAGGAGACGAAACCATCACTGACGTGTGACTGCTTAATGATTTAAGTCGGACCGAAACGTCGTCATAAGTTTCTCTCATGAGCGAGTTATTTTGTGGGTCACTCATCTCAATGTAAGTAATTTTTCCATCACGAACAGAAATAAAAAGACGAAATCTGAAGATCATCAGTCAGGAAAGTAGACGAAACTACGGTCGTTTATAATATATGTAGTTATGTACACACTCACATATTACACACACACACACTCACACACAGACCATATGCTGCAGCAGTTTTCTGGTTGAAGTGCGACTCAGGAGATGTTATCGGTGTTATACTCACCCCAGGATCTTGGGGTGAGTGTAATACCGAAGATATCTCCTGAGGCGCACATCAACCAAATAACTGGTGCAGCATATGGGCGCCTGGCAAACCTGAGAAAAGCGTTCCGATACCTCAGTAAGGAATCGTTCAAGACTCTATACACCGTGTACGTCAGGCCCATATTGAAGTATCAGTATAAATATGGAACCCACACCTGGTCAAACACGTCAAGAAATTAGAGAAAGTGGAAAGGCTTGCAACAAGACTAGTCCAAGAGCTAAGGGGAATGTCCTACGAAGAAAGGTTGAGGGAAATCGGCCTGACGACACTGGAGGACACGAGGGTTAGGATAGACATGATAACGACATATAAAATACCGCGAGGAATTGACAAGGTGGACAGAGACTGGATGTTCCAGAGATGGGACACAGCAACAAGGGGTCACAATTGGAAGTTGAAGACTCGGATGAGTCAAAGGGATGTTAGGAAGTATTTCTTCAGTCATAGAGTTGTCAGGAAGTGGAATAGTCTGGTAAGTAACGTAGTGGAGGTACGAACCATACATAACCTCCTTTTCCCCCTCCCTCCAATCTGTTCGGGGACGACCACTAGCCCGCCTTCATTCCCCTACAGATTTATGCGATATATATATATACATATATGTATATATATATATATATATATATATATATATATATATATATATATATATATATATATATATATATATATTTAAAATTAAGTCCTTTCTAAAATTTTCTCTTATACGTTTAAAGATAATTTTGTACCAAAAGAGCCATAGAAAACTTACCTAACCTTATTATAACAAGCGCAATTTAATTTAGCCTAACCCAACTAAATATATTTTAGATACGTTAACATAAATTTAATAATAAACAAACACAATGAAATATATTTTTTTCGTTAGGTTCAGAATGATTTTGCGAAATTATTGCATACACAAAATTTCGCTTGTCTTATATGGCAAGGTGAGCGTTGCTATTTAAGCCAAAATCGCAAGTTTTACCTAATCGGCACGACATATATATATATATATATATATATATATATATATATATATATATATATATATATATATATATATATATATATATATATATATATATATATATCATGAACATATAACTTGTGGTGGAAAACCTCTCCTTCACTTCCACCCAGAAACTGACCTTCAAAACTCCTAACTCAAGCTGTCTGGCTGACTAGATTTATCGGATGAAAGAGAGGGAGCGAGAGAGAGAGAGAGAGAAATGAGCTACGCCATCTTTTCTAACACAAATCTTTTACTCTATTTGCGAGTTCATTCACAAGATTCCCAGATCAACACACACACAAATGAATATTTTGACAGGCAAGAGGACCCCAGGATCATGCCAGCCTCGCTTGACAACCTTCCTATTCTCCCACATTACCCAGCCTCGCTTGACAACCTTCCTATTCTCCCACATTACCCAGCCTCGCTTGACAACCTTCCTATTCTCCCACATTACCCAGCCTCGCTTGACAACCTTCCTATTCTCCCACATTACCCAGCCTCGCTTGACAACCTTCCTATTCTCCCACATTACCCAGCCTCGCTTGACAACCTTCCTATTCTCCCACATTACCCAGCCTCGCTTGACAACCTTCCTATTCTCCCACATTACCCAGCCTCAAATTCCCAACTTTCCCATATTTTGATTTTGGGATTAGGTTAGTGAAGGTTACGTAAAACATTTTTAAACTATATTTGACAGTAAACAAAGAAAATAAAATGAAAGAATACGTCAGGCAGCTGGTGGTGTCTCGACGGAAAATAAGCAACGTTAAGATGTGCACGTTTGACGCTGGTTGTTGCTGATATCATCATCAATCTTGCCCTTCATAAACATAACTAACTCTACCAGAATAATTAGTTTTGTATTATAAAAATTTAACTATATTTATGTTTACACACACACATACACACACACACACACACACACACACACACACATACACACACACACAGACACACATACACACACACCAGCGCAGGGCACTTGGTGGTATTAGTGACTAGCTATCAAAGGCTCTTGTCGGAAGATACTTGACCATTTTTATGTGTGTGTGTTTCGGTAAAAATGTTAAAATACACACGAAAAGGTCATTATGTCTTTCCCTCATTCTGGAATACATGAACGTATGATATACATCATAATGACACAATACATGCATGTAGAAGCATGTGCACAACAATCACTGTGAAAAAAATAGTGAAATTACAAGCGCTTCCGTGATTTCTGACGATCTACATACACACACATATGTATGTATGTATATCCACAAAGATATTAACTGGGCATAATATTTTTACAGAATACATCAGAATATTTTGTAGAATGTATATGTTACTCACCTGACATTACCTGACCAGGTGACAGTATAACATTACCTGACAACGTGACAGTATAACATTACCTGACACGGTGACAGTATAACATTACCTGACACGGTGACAGTATAACATTACCTGACACGGTGACAGTATAACATTACCTGACACGGTGACAGTATAACATTACCTGACACGGTGACAGTATAACATTACCTGACACGGTGACAGTATAACATTACCTGACACGGTGACAGTATAACATTACCTGACACGGTGACAGTATAACATTACCTGACACGGTGACAGTATAATATTACCTGACACGGTGACAGTATAACATTATCTGACAAGGTGACAGTATAACATTACCTGACACGGTGACAGTATAACATTACCTGACCAGGTGGCAGTATAGCATTACCTGACCAGGTGACAGTATAACATTACCTGACACGGTGACAGTATAACATTACCTGACCAGGTGACAGTATAACATTACCTGACCAGGTGACAGTGTAACATTACCTGACCAGGTGACAGTATAACATTACCTGACCAGGTGGCAGTATAGCATTACCTGACCAGGTGACAGTATAACATTACCTGACAAGGTGATAGTATAACATTACCTGACCAGGTGACAGTATAACATTACCTGACCAGGTGACAGTATAACATTACCTGACCAGGTGGCAGTATAACATTACCTAACCAGGTGACAGTATAACATTACCTAACCAGGTGATAGTATAACATTACCTGACCAGGTGACAGTATAACATTACCTGACCAGGTGACAATATAACATTACCTGACCAGGTGACAGTATAACATTACCTGACCAGGTGATAGTATAACATTACCTAACCAGGTGACAGTATAACATTACCTAACCAGGTGATAGTATAACATTACCTGACCAGGTGGCAGTATAGCATTACCTGACCAGGTGGCATTATAACATTACCTGATCAGGTGACAGTATAACATTACCTGACCAAGTGACAGTATAACATTACCTGACCAGGTGACAGTATAACATTACCTGACCAGGTGATAGTATAACATTACCTGACCAGGTGGCAGTATAGCATTACTTGACCAGGTGACAGTATAACATTACCTGACCAGGTGACAGTATAACATTACCTGACCAGGTGATAGTATAACATTACCTGACCAGGTGACAATATAACATTACCTGACCAGGTGACAGTATACATTCCCTGACCAGGTGACAGTATAACATTACCTAACCAGGTGATAGTATAACATTACCTAACCAGGTGGCAGTATAACATTACCTGACCAGGTGATAGTATAACATTACCTGACCAGGTGGCAGTATAGCATTACCTGACCAGGTGGCATTATAACATTACCTGACCAGGTGACAGTATAACTTTACCTGACCAAGTGACAGTATAACATTACCTGACCAGGTGACAGTATAACATTACCTGACCAGGTGACAGTATAACATTACCTGACCAGGTGATAGTATAACATTACCTGACCAGGTGGCAGTATAGCATTACTTGACCAGGTGACAGTATAACATTACCTGACCAGGTGACAGTATAACATTACCTGACCAGGTAATAGTATAACATTACCTGACCAGGTGACAATATAACATTACCTGACCAGGTGACAGTATAACATTCCCTGACCAGGTGACAGTATAACATTACCTGACCAGGTGACAGTATAACATTACCTGACCAGGTGATAGTATAACATTACCTGACCAGGTGGCAGTATAGCTTTACCTGACCAGGTGGCATTATAACATTACCTGACCAGGTGACAGTATAACATTCCCTGACCAGGTGGCAGTATAGCATTACCTGACCAGGTAGCAGTATAACATTACCTGACCATGTGGCAGTATAACATTACCTAACCAGGTGATAGTATAACACTTCCTGACAAGTGACAGTATAACATTACCTAACCAGGTGATGGTATAACATTTCCTGACAAGGTGACAGTATAACATTACCTGAAAAGTTGACAAAAGAACATAAGAAAGAAGGAACACTGCAGCAGGCCTACTGGCCCATGCGAGGCAGGTCCAAGTCTCCAACCGGCTTAAGCCAATGCCCCGACCCAGCCAGATCAGGCTGGGTGACAGGTGGCAGTATAACATTACCTGACCAGGTGACAGTATAACATTACCTGGCCAGGTGACAATAAAACCTTACCTGACCAGGTGACAGTATAACCTTACCTGACCATGTGGCAGTATAACATTACCTGACCAGGTGACAGTATAACATTACCTGACCAGGTGACAGTATAACATTACCTGACCATGTGGCAGTATAACATTACCTGACCAGGTGACAGTATAACATTACCTGACCAGGTGACAGTATAACATTACCTGACCAGGTGACAGTATAATATTACCTGACCAGGTGACAGTATAACATTACCTGACAAGGTGACAATAAAACCTTACCTGTTAATAAAATAATCATCTCCAGTTTTGGTCCATAATAAAGCTCTATCTGAAAGCCTTACAATAGGCCTATAAAAGAGGTTTAGGTGTAGCCAGAAGATGATTCACATTTACAAAAGTGAATTTTGTAGCTCCTTTAGTGTTAAAAGACACATAAAGAAGAGTTATGCATATCCCTCCTAAGGCGTTTACGAATATTTAAAAGAATTCTTTACTCCGGCGCTGCTAAACAAATATGCATGAAAAGGGGTCATATCTCCACGCTCCTTAAGGGATGTGAGGGGTCATATCCCCACGCTCCTTAAGGGATGTGAGGGGTCATATCCCCACGCTCCTTAAGGGATGTGAGGGTCATATCCCCACGCTCCTTAAGGGATGTGAGGGTCATATCCCCACGCTCCTTATAGGATGTGTTAGAGATCACTCTTAACTTGCTCACTCCCAACAGTCTATCTGAACAGTGTCACCCCAGGGGGCTGTCTACACACTGTCACCCCAGGAGGCTGTCTACACAAGATGTCACCCCACGAGTCCATCTGAAAACAGTCACCCCAGAACGTTGTATATACAGGGTGTCACCCCAGTTGGTCTGTATACACAGGGTGTTAACCCAGGGGGTCTGTCTACACAGGGTGTCACCCCAGGGGGCCTGTCTACACAGGGTGTCACCCCAGTTGGTCTGTATACACAGGGTGTTAACCCAGGGGGTCTGTCTACACAGGGTGTCACCCCAGGGGCCTGTCTACACAGGGTGTCACCCCAGGGACCTGTCTACACAGGGTGTCACCCCAGGAGGCCTGTCTAAACAGGGTGTCACCCCAGGGGCCTGTCTACACAGGGTGTCACCCCAGGGGGCCTGTCTACACAGGGTGTCACCCCAGAGGGCCTGTCTACACAGGGTGTCACCCCAGGGGCCTGTCTACACAGGGTGTCACCCCAGGAGGCCTGTCTACACAGGGTGTCACCCCAGGAGGCCTGTCTACACAGTGTCACTACAGGGGGCCATGTACACAGGGTGTCACCCTAGGGGCCTGTCTATACAGGGTTTCACCCCAGGGGACTGTCTACACAGGGTGTCACCCCAGGGGCCTGTCTACACAGGGTGTCACCCCAGGGGGCTGTCTACACAGGGTGTCACCCCAGGGGGCTGTCTACACAGGGTGTCACCCCAGGGGGCTGTCTACACAGGGTGTCACCCCAGGGGGCTGCACGTCATCATTGCTGATATCTTCAGAGTACTAAACTGTGGTTAAAATTATTCAGCATTACCTCCAGCTGGTTTAGTTATGCATAAAACATGGTTTAGTCTGTGCCCGTGGAAAATATGCTATCGTAAAAGGAACTATATTCTTCCTTCCTTCCTCTCTCTCTCTCTCTCTCTCTCTCTCTCTCTCTCTCTCTCTCTCTCTCACACACACACACACACACAACAATTTCTTCTGTTAGCAGAACGCTTGTTTACTTAGCTTCATGTGTGTGTGTATCAGTGTGATGTGTACTCACATATGAGTACACACACACACACAAAGCTACGTAAACAGTGGATTCTGCTAACAAGCAAAACGTGAGGGATTTACTCCAGAACCTGATTCTAAGTAAGCAGCAGCTGATAAGAGAGATAAAGAGAGATAAGGATACACTGAAAAGTGACAGGTTAGTGTGAGAGGAAGTCAACAGGAGAATAAACGAACTATTGACACTGACCGAGGCGCTGCCCCAGAGGCCTATGGCAAGAAATCTCAACAGCGAGACAAACAATCTTCACAAGGGAAGAAGTAGAGGCACTTCTCTAAGAGCTGCCATTCATCAAAACAATACGCAAATAAAAGTCAAAATACTCCGGCCGGAACACTTCACAAACATCGCCCACTTATTGACCTCCTTTCATTCTATTTTGGAACATTATCAGTTGACTTGATGATGATTCACCACGGACAGGAAGGTCGTCTATAGTGTCCTCAAGAAGGTCGTCTACAGTGTTCTCAAGAAGGTCGTCTACAGTGCCCTCAAGAAGGTCGTCTATAGTGTCCTCAATAAGGTCGTCTACAGTGTTCTCAAGAAGGTCGTCTACAGTGCCCTCAAGAAGGTCGTCTATAGTGTCATCAAGAAGGTCGTCTATAGTGTCCTCTCCAAACTGTGGGTTATTTGTGAAAATAACAGACCTAAATATCTCCATGGGTACCGTAAAATAAAAGACCTAAATGTCTCCATGTGTACCGTAAAATAACAGACCTAAATGTCTCCATGGGTACCGTAAAATAAAAGACCTAAATGTCTCCATGGTACCGTAAAATAACAGACCTAAATGTCTCCATGGGTACCGTAAAATAAAAGACCTAAATGTCTCCATGGGTACCGTAAAATAACAGACCTAAATGTCTCAATGGATACCGTAAAATAACAGACCTAAATGTCTCCATGGATACCGTAAAATAACAGACCTAAATGTCTCCATGGATACCGTAAAATAACAGACCTAAATGTCTCAATGGATACCGTAAAATAACAGACCTAAATGTCTCCATGGATACCGTAAAATAACAGACCTAAATGTCTCCATGGATACCGTAAAATAACAGACCTAAATGTCTCCATGGATACCGTAAAATAAAAGACCTAAATGTCTCCATGGGTACCGTAAAATAACAGACCTAAATGTCTCCATGGATACCGTAAAATAACAGAAACAGAAACTCTGAGAGGAGCCACAGCGAGAATCTTGACAAATTAGACACAGGTGCAACATTTCGGTATCTTTATTGTTTTAACGTTTCGCTATAGTGGCTTCATCAGTCCAATAAAAAGAAGAATAGAGAAAATCAGAAGAAGATTGAAGTAATCTGTCCATCAAGATTGATGGACTGATTGCATCGACTCCAGGGTGATGGATTGATTACAAAGACTCCAGGGTGAGGGACTGATTACCTCAGTCTCCTTCTGATCTTCACTTTTCTTCTTTGTATCGGACTGATGAAGCCACGTTAAAAATACCCAAGTGTTGCACATGGGTCTAATTTACTGAAAATCTTGAAGAGATCATTGAAGACTAGGCAACTAGTGAGGTAGCATTATCTCCACAATCAGAGGTGGGAACAAGCGGGAGGTGCGTCCAAAGGTTGGACAAGTGTTGAAGAATTCTTTGTATCAAGATCCCATGATGTTGCAGTGTCTGACAGACAGACAGAGAGACAGACACTGCAACATCATGGGATCTTGATACAAAGAATTCTTCAGCACTTGTCCAACCTTTGGACGAAGACCTACTTACACTAGTGGATGGTTCGACTGTGATCCCGCCTCCTCCTGCTTCCCTCACCTGACTACAGTATATAAGCCACTTCTCTGGCCCAATGCTGTACTTCCTACAAGAGTGATTGACTGAACACGTCGATTCCAGGCTGAGGGACTGATTACCTCAAACTCCTCCTCTCCTTATACCTTCCTGCTTTGTATTGGACTGATGAAGCCACTGTGTGGCGAAACGTTTCTTCAATAAAATTCCCATATGTTGCATAAGTGACAATTCTTCAACTTATCGGTTTTCAAAACCATTTACCACAACTGACGTGTTATTTGTTCACGCTCTGGAGATACCAAGGAGGCGGCTCGTGGAGCAACTGCATAGAGAAGGACCTGCCACAGAAATTTCTGAACGGGGACTCACAAGCCATGTGGAATTTTGCAACAATAAAGGTAGTGTGAATGAACGGCACTCTATAAGAGGAACTGACAAGGTAGAGAAAAGAAGAGTGTGTTCGAGGACCGTTCAGAACCATGGAACACACGAGGATAGTGAAAGAGAGAGAGAGAGAGAAAGGAGTTATAAAAAAATCACTCAGGGCTTCGACAAAGAAAAGGCCCACCCTGAAATTAAGACGTTTCCCTTATAATATGTTTACAGTTGATTTATCATGTTTACAAGCCCTTATTGAGCTTGTATATATATGCAAATACACTTAATAATTTCCTTGCCAGCTGTTTACACTGGACGAGTCTGTAAAACAAACAAGTTCTGAGCAAAGCAGTGTTTGAACACTAATCTTTACCGACTGCGTAAATAATGCAACGTTTCAACCCTACTCTCATGGTGTAGTATTTACTCATCAAGGTGTTCCTGTGTAGTGTGTGTGTGTGTGTGTGTGTGTGTGTGTAGTGTATGTTGTGATGCTGTCACGAGGATTCGCTTCCTAGTGATGTAGTGTCTGTGCTCTCGTAGTTCGTGTAGCTGTATCATAAAGCTCTGTGCAGATGCTGCCCATACCACTTCGTTGTCCAGGCCATTCCGCTTCCTGACCGCTCTGAAGCTGAAGAGATACTTCCTGACATCACTCTGACTAGTCTCGTGTTTTTAGCTTTCAACTGTACCCTCGTGTACCCGTTTCCCACCTCTTGGGCAGTCTATTTCTGTTCACTTTATCAAATCCTGTGAGTTAATCTTTGTGACAGTCATTAATCTCACACTCACTTATAACAATGGTATGTGATACCGATAGTTTGTTGGAACAAAAAAAAAATACAAATTGCAAACACTAGAACATTTTGAATAAAAGTTATAATACCGTGGCTGGAACACTACTATACCGTGGCTGGAACACTACTATACCGTGGCTGGAACACTACTATACCGTGGCTGGAACACTACTATCCGTGGTTGAACACTACTATACCGTGGCTGGAACACTACTATACCGTGGCTGGAACACTACTATACCGTGGCTGGAACACTACTATACCGTGGCTGGAACACTACTATACAGTGGCTGGAACACTACTATACCGTGGCTGGAACACTACTATACGTTGCTGGAACACTACTATACCGTGGCTGGAACACTACTATACCGTGGCTGGAACACTACTATACCGTGGCTGGAACACTACTATACCGTGGCTGGAACACTACTATACCGTGGCTGGAACACTACTATACCGTGGCTGGAACACTACTATACCGTGGCTGGAACACTACTATACCGTGGCTGGAACACTACTATACCGTGGCTGGAACACTACTATACCGTGGCTGGAACACTACTATACCGTGGCTGGAACACTACTATACCGTGGCTGGAACACTACTATACCGTGGCTGGAACACTACTATACCGTGGCTGGAACACTACTATACCATAGCTGGAACACTACTATACCGTGGCTGGAACACTACTATACCGTGGCTGGAACACTACTATACCGTGGCTGGAACACTACTATACCGTGGCTGGAACACTACTATACCGTGGCTGGAACACTACTATACCGTGGCTGGAACACTACTATACCGTGGCTGGAACACTACTATACCGTGGCTGGAACACTACTATACCGTGGCTGGAACACTACTATACCGTGGCTGGAACACTACTATACCGTGGCTGGAACACTACTATACCGTGGCTGGAACACTACTATACCGTGGCTGGAACACTACTATACCGTGGCTGGAACACTACTATACCGTGGCTGGAACACTACTATACCGTGGCTGGAACACTACTATACCGTGGCTGGAACACTACTACTGCTGCTGTTACTTGCGGTTCTACCACTCCTTTGCCCCTCCCCGTCTCGTATATATTCTGGTCCACTTTCTTTCTAAGTCGGACCGAAACATCGTCATAAGTTTCAGTCTCCTAAGTGCGGGTCGTTGGTCATTTGGAGTGACCACGGTCCCAGGACCGAAACGTTTCCAAAATATTCCAGTGTTTGCAAATCTGGGACTAGTCTCGTTGCAAACCTTTGAAGGTCTTCCTTTTTTCACATATTTTTCTGGGGATAAAAATCTAGCTGTCAACTTTTTTCCCCCATCCTGACACCGCGCATGCTGCGATAGGCCTATAGGCCTGATACATCTCGGAGGATGTAGAGGCATCAATTACTCATTGTTTAGATTCATCAAAGCTAAGAGACAACCGCACATTTGCTGCGTTAGACACTGGGTTGTGTTGTGCTCCGCGGTGATATGCTGGGTACAGTGTTAACCACAAGGACCTTCATCCTGAATGTGGTTCGTATATATTTAAAATAACCCGTACATAGAAGAGAGTCTGTCTTGGACCAGTTACACTGACAGAAGAGAGTGAACCAGTATATATGGGCGAGGAGGAGAGGGACGGGAGAAAGAGAGAAGGAAAAAGAAGAAGTGGCAGTGGTAATGCTGGTAGAGGATGTAGTAGTAGTAGTAGCAGTAGAAATAGTAGTGGCAGTGGAAAGTAGAGGGAGTAGTTTATGCCACGAGAGAAAGAAAGAGCAAAGGGGAGGGACAATAGTAGTAGAAGTAATAGTAGTAAAAAGGTAGTAGTAATAGTAGTAGCATAAGTAGTAGAGTAGTAGAAATAGTAGTAGTAAAGAAGTGGTAGAAGTAGTGGGGGGTATTTGTATATTGTTTTAGTCACAGTATTGTGCCTTTTTGACCTTCATATTCTCTGTTCTCCCGGCCAGTTTGACTTCCCTCATATATTGTGTAGTATTTTAGGTTCCAAGAGCTGTAACCCGGTAGTCACTTGTCTGTGCAATGTTGTACATGATGTCTGATGGCTGAGCACCCCAGGCTTCCCCTTCATCCACAAACTTACTGAACAGTGCTCTTCATATTCATCCCCCACCCCTCTTCATCCGTCATTCCGTACCCCTCTTCATCCGTCATCCCCACTCCTCTTCATCCCTCACCCCTTCCAAGGGTGTCTTCATACCTTCCTTGGATCAGGCTTCATCATCCCCCACTCAAGTGGCTGTATAACTCCCAAAGGTTTTATGCTTCTCGTGATAATAATAATACTAGTAATAATTAATAATAATAATAATAATATAATAACAATAATAATAATAATACACATTGCCAGCTATTTCGCTGTGGTTACCGTAGAGATCATTATTAAGTGCACATGTTCCCCAACACCTTCATCACCGTACAAATGGTAAACGGAAGAGGATCCCAGCAGGGGATCGAAATATACAGATCAATTAATCTTCTGAGTGTCTGTCTGCACGTGAGTTATTACTGATCATTGAGAGGTGTTCATTACACGTTAGTTATTCAATACCAACAAGATGATGAGTAAGACACATGTACAACACTTAGATATATTTATTAAAGAAACGTTTCGCCTGCGTAGCAGGCTTCCTCAGTCAAATACTGAAGTAATTACAACACAGGAGACAGTAGAAGTGGCGAGGTAGTTTTAAGGTGATCAGTCCGTCAACCTTGATAAAAGGGACCCTTTTATCCCGAGCTTCTCTCCTTTCCCCTTTACTCTCCCCTCTCTCCTACTTTCCCGCACCCCTTTCTCTCCCCTCTCTCAGTCGTGTGAAAACTCCCAGCGTCCCCTCACTTCCTATTTGGCTTACGAGTTTTAGTTTAGATTGTCGACCTCTATACTTTTTCCAGTGTACACACAAACACACACACACAAACAAACACGCATACACATACACAAACACAACACACACATACACAAACACAAACACACACACAAACACACACACTCACACACACATACACATACACATACACACACACTCACACACACACACACACACATGCAAACACACACACACACACACACACACACACACACACACTCACACACACTCACACACACACACACACACACACACTCACACACACACACACATCGTCAATCATCTCACATAATTTGACGTCATTTTTGAGTAGACTCGTCGAATTCTATTTTCAATTTTTAAGGAAGATTACCGCAGCCTCCAGGTGTATCCTCACCCCACGTCAGCATCCAGCCTCCAGGTGTATCCTCACCCCACGTCAGCATCCAGCCTACAGGTGTATCCTCACCCCACGTCAGCATCCAGCCTCCAGGTGTATCCTCACCCCACGTCAGCATCCAGCCTCCAGGTGTATCCTCACCCCACGTCAGCCTCCAGCCTCCAGGTGTATCCTCACCCCACGTCAGCACCCAGCTTCCAGGTGTATCCTCACCCACGTCAGCATCCAGCCTCCAGGTGTATCCTCACCCCACGTCAGCACCGCAGCCTCCAGGTGTATCCTCACTCCACGTCAGCACCGCAGCCTCAGGTGTATCCTCACCCACGTCAGCATCCAGCCTCCAGGTGTATCCTCACCCCACGTCAGCACCCAGCCTCCAGGTGTATCCTCACCCCACGTCAGCACCCAGCCTCCAGGTGTATCCTCACCCCACGTCAGCACCCAGCTTCCAGGTGTATCCTCACCCCACGTCAGCATCCAGCCTCCAGGTGTATCCTCACCCCACGTCAGCACCCAGCTTCCAGGTGTATCCTCACCCCACGTCAGCACCCAGCCTCCAGGTGTATTCTCACCCCACGTCAGCATCCAGCCTCCAGGTGTATTCTCACCCAACGTCAGCACCGCAGCCTCCAGGTGTATTCTCACCCCAAGTCAGCATCCAGCCTCCAGGTGTATTCTCACCCCAAGTCAGCACCCAGCCTCCAGGTGTATTCTCACCCCACGTCAGCATCCACACTCCTCCTCCCCCTATCCATCGTCACCGTAGCATCCAAGTTATCTTCCTTCTTTCCTTCCTATCTCTCTTTGCTTCATCCAAACTAGACTTCCATCCCTCTCTAATCCATCTCACGGATAGTCCAGACTATCTATCTTTCTAAATCTCTCCTGACTATCCTATCCCCTAAACTCACACCCAGACCATTTCTAACCTGTCCCTCTCCTCTGCCCCCCGCCCTTAAATCCCTCACACCTCTCCCGTCATCCCTGACCCCCCTCCCATCATCCCTCACCCCCTCCAAACATCCTCACCCCTCTCATCATCCATCACCCTCTCCCATCATCCCTTACCCCCTTCCATAATCCCTCAACCCCCTCCCATCATCCGTCAATACATCCCATTCTTCACAAAACCCCTCAGCCCGCCTCCATCATACCTCACCCTATCCCATCATACCATTTCCCCCAACTTGAATCATTCCCAAAGTCCCCCCTCCCCTACCCCCGGAGAATCACCAAGCAGTGACTAGGGGCTTAACAAGTGTTGCAACAACCCTTGCGTGCAGTCTTTATTGCAGTGAAGCCAGAACAAAACTGCAACTGCAGGATCTGAAAATAATTTCCACACTACCATAACTGAAGCTACTACACCTTCCACACTACCATGACTGAAGCTACTACACCTTCCACACTACCATGACTGAAGTCACCACACCTTCCACACTACCATGACTGAAGCTACTACACCTTCCACACTACCATGACTGAAGCCACCACACCTTCCACACTACCATGACTGAAGCTACTACACCTTCCACACTACCATGACTGAAGCTACTACACCTTCCACACTACCATGACTGAAGTCACCACACCTTCCACACTACCATGACCGAAGCTACTACACCTTCCACACTACCATGACTGAAGCTACTACACCTTCCACACTACCATGACTGAAGCTACTACACCTTCCACACTACCATGACTGAAGTCACCACACCTTCCACACTACCATGACTGAAGCTACTATACCTTCCACACTACCATGACTGAAGCTACTACACCTTCCACACTACCATGACTGAAGCTACTACACCTTCCACACTACCATGACTGAAGCTACTACACCTTCCACACTACCATGACTGAAGCCACCACACCTTCCACACTACCATGACTGAAGCCGCCACTACAACTTCCACACTACCATGACTGAAGCCACCACACCTTCCACACTACCATGACTGAAGCCACCACACCTTCCACACTACCATGACTGAAGCTACTACACCTTCCAAACTACCATGACTGAAACTACTACACCTTCCACACTACCATGACTGAAGCCACCACACCTTCCACACTACCATGACTGAAGCCACCACACCTTCCACACTACCATGACTGAAGCTACTACGCCATTTACACTAACATGGCTGAAGCTACTACACCTTCCACACTACCATGACTGAAGCCACTACACCTTCCACACTACAATGACTGAAGCTACTACACCATCCACACTACCATGACTGAAGCTACTACACCTTCCACACTACCATGACTGAAGCCACTACACCTTCCACACTACCATGACTGAAGCTACTACACCTTCCACACTACCATGACTGAAGCTACTACACCTTCCAAACTACCATGACTGAAGCCACTACACCTTCCACACTACCATGACTGAAGCTACTACACTTTCCACACTACCATGACTGAAGCTACTACACTTTCCACACTACCATGACTGAAGCCACCACACCTTCCACACTACCATGACTGAAGCCACCACACCTTCCACACTACCATGACTGAAGCCACCACACCTTCCACACTACCATGACTGAAGCTACTACACCTTCCACACTACAATGACTGAAGCTACTACACCTTCCACACTACCATGATTGAAGCCACCACACCTTCCACACTACCATGGATGAAGCTACTACACCTTCCACACTACCATGACTGAAGCTACTACACCTTCCACACTACCATGACTGAAGCCACCACACCTTCCACACTACCATCACTGAAGTTACTACACCTTCCACACTACCATGACTGAAGCTACTCCACCTTCCACACTACCATGACTGAAGCTACTACACCTTCCACACTACCATGACTGAAGCTACTACATCTTCCACACTACCATGGGTGAAGCTACTACACCTTCCACACTACCATGGGTGAAGCTACTACACCTTCCACACTACCATGGGTGAAGCTACTACACCTTCCACACTACCATGACTGAAGCCATTACACCTTCCACACTACCATGACTGAAGCTACTACACCTGCCACACTACCATGGATGAAGGTACTACACCTTCCATACTACCATGACTGAAGCCACTACACTTTCCACACTACCATGACCGAAGCTACTACACCGTCCACACTGCCATGACTGAAGCTACTACACCTTCCATACTACCATGACTGAAGCCATTACACTTTCCACACTACCATGACTGAAGCTACTACACCTTCCACACTACCATGACTGAAGCTACTACACCTTCCACACTACCATGACTGAAGCTACTACACCTTCCACACTACCATGACTGAAGCTACTACACCTTCCACACTACCATGACTGAAGCTACTACACCTTCCACACTACCATGACTGAAGCTACTACACCTTCCACACTACCATGATCCCAACATTCCCTTCCCCACTACCATGAGTCCCAACACTCCACTACCATGACTGCAACAATCTCCCCCCTCCTCCCTCTCACTACTAAGCCTGCAATACTCACCCCCTTCCCTTACTCCTGTCAACAACAATTACTGGGTTATGTCACCTCTGTATATAAACATCAGTCGATTAATTTAGATGACTGAGATATCAACACTAATCGTCCTTCTTATCCAGAATGTCATCAAATTCTCCCTGGATGATTTATTTCTCGCTAAACATTAATTTCAATAAGACGTAACATGAAGCTTAGCACTGAGTTGCCAGCACAACACTAGATATTGATGACCAAAATAAGAGAATACAATTTTAATGGCCCAGGCAACACGAGGTATTCTTGTAAATGGCCCAGGCAACACGAGACAGTCCTATAAATGGCCCAGACAACACGGGATATTCGTGTAAATGACTTCCATCCACGATTTTAAAAAAAATATATTGATTTTTTTCACATTTCAAACATTTTCCAGACATAATTAGAGCGACGTTCACTTTTAGTGATTACCTTACAGTGCTTCTTTTTCCCATCAGACTCGAATGGCAATGGTATTAGCTAGCGTGAGCTGGAACAAGCACACTTAAAGTGTATGTTCACTTGATCAAAGGAGTGACACGCTTATCTGGCTACAGTTGAATCAAAAGCACATTGGTGTGTGTGTGTGTGTGTGTGTGTGTGTGTGTATTTCTTTAAAGACGGAATATGCCTCTCTCACTGTAACAGAAAGAAGATTGGATTCAGATTTCACCGCCGAAGCGGCTAGTTTGTTATACTTCCTTTATTCAACCTGTGGACGGCACCACAAGAGGGGTAAACAGGAGTACATCTGGATACATATCTACAATTTGTGTTTCATCTACTACAAGTAAATTGAGGATATTTTGCTTAAAATATTTAATATCTTGTTTTCATTAATAAGATATCTTGACATATCACATGAGTGTGTAAATGTTTCAACAAGAAGGGAACATTCCTCTCCCCTGCAGTAGAAACAAAAAAAGGTAAATGAAAAGCTCTGAACAAGCAAAGTGTGTAAATGTTTCAACAAGAAGGGAACATTCCTCTCCCACTGCAGTAGAAACAAAAGCACCATAAGTGTGTAAATGTTTCAACAAGAAGGGAACATTCCTCTCCCACTGCAGTAGAAACAAAAGCACCACAAGTGTGTAAATGTTTCATCAAGGAGAGAACTAACTCGTTTCACTGTAGTAAAGGCGAGATCTTTGCTGATATAAAAAACATCACTTTCGCTCCTAGGATTCTTGCTTTCTCACTCAATTTATTCACCCGCTTTAATATTATATTAATTCTAGATATTTTAAATTAGAAACCAAAATTAACGCCTATAATGACCAGATATTTAACACAAGCGCACACAACCTGGAGGATAATCAGGGATAATGGAAAAGGCACCTCGATGGCTTAAGGAGTATGTAACTGGGAGGAGAGAGTGATGATCCGGGTAAAGGAATCGGGATAAACGAGTGGGAAGAGCAATATTCCACAGGAATCTGTCTAAGAACCTGCACAAGAGCCAGCACTGCTCTTGATATATACTCTTATGTAAATGGCATGCCTGACGAGGTAAAAGTTTTTCGTATCTCTGTTTGCAGAAGATGTGAAGTTAATAAGGAGAATAAATACCAGAAAAATATTTACACGCTGCTACTCGAAGCAGAAGACACACTGCAGAATTGGTGTTTATTGAATCTCAACACAAGAAGATTGAAGGTTTTGAAAGATGGGGGAAGGAAAGAGTAGGACAGATACAGAATACGGACTGGGATGACCGAGTTTGTAAACACGAGATAAGGACGAGGACCTAGGAGTAAACAGAACACCAAACATATCACCAGGGAGGTTGAGGTGCACGTTAGATGAACATTCATAGTGATTTATGCTCGCCAGGAAAACTTAACATTCAGGTACGTCATAAGTTTTTTAAGGACCTGTATATGCCGCGTCAGGGTTCTTCGAGTACTCAGCACCAGCGCCGAGCCCCACCTGAACAAGCATGTTCAAAAATAAGGACAAAAAAAAAAGATTTGCAACAAGACTAGTTCCGCAACTTATGAGAAGAGACTTAAAAACACAGAGTCTGGTGCCATTACAGACAGAAGGAACTAGGTAAAAAATAAACGGATATAGATGATAGACTATATAGGGTAGACAGGCCAAGACTTCAAGAGATAGAAAACGAGAACAGGGGAGTGCAGATGGACATTAAAGACGACAGTGAGCTAAAGGAAAATATAAATTTCTTAAACCTTACGCTACGCAGACTGGAATGAGCTAGGTAAAGAAACAATGTACGCACATTACATGCATAGTTATGAGAATAGGTATAAAAATAAGTTTAAGAATTGGTATGAGAGGACATACAAGGCTTAGAATGAGTGACTCACGACACTGAGGAATTTGGTGGACCAATTGTATCAGTTCCGGCAACAAACGTAATCCAGTCTACTCCTAACTGAAGTTAATACAAAGACTGTTTTCAGGGTCATATTTCAGTAAGAGTGCGTAAGTGTGTAACATAACCCCATGTTTGTCTTCCTTAAGTTCCCCTCTGATGCAGGTTTTGCTGCAAGATTGGTTGTAGATACTTACCTTTGTAAGTGACAACCACAAGCTCTGATTCACTTTATATGTTAGAGCAATAACACGTCTTGGTTGAACTCGCATTTCTTTGTTTGTTTGGTTATCGTTAGCAAAACTTCGTTTAAACTGACTGAATGTTATCTTTAAAGGCCGAGTTTCATCTCTCATATTTGCTAATTCTTTTTTTTTCTATATGCTCTTTTATGTTTAAACTTTTTATATCATCGTGTGTGAGAGAGAGATAGGTACAAAGTCAAGAAAAAATAATGAAAGAAAGATAGGGGGCGAGAGAAAAAGAAGGTAAGTCGCATAGAGAGGGCAAAGATAGAGAGAGAGACAGACAGACAGACAGACAGACAGAGAGAGAGACAGAGGGAGGGAACCATGCTATCAATATTCAAGAGATGCATAATAATGTCCTGATAACTTAAGGCTTGGTAAAGCCATCTAATTAACAGTATGTCCGTATGTGTGTGTGTGTGTGTGTGTGTGTCTGTGTACTCACCTACATGTGTACATGAGTGGTATACAGTACCGACAAAATGGTGAACAAGACACACACGCAACATCTGGCTGTCTTTACTTGTAGACGTTTCGCCCTCCAGCGGCTTGATCAATACATAATCTGAAGTCAGTAGAAATATATAGAGAAGACAGTGGAAGACGAGGTGATCAGTCCCTCAGCCTATGAGCAGGTGATGAGCACCGTAGTCTTGAAGAATCTGAAGCACAGGCAGGAAGGAAGGACCTTATATACTGGAGTCAGCTGAAATACAGCAGACGAAGGTATTGTCACTGGTAGGTAGAATTTCCCAGTGGAAGTTGGTCATAGACAAGAGTTGAGCCAGGAGTAGGCAGGTAGGTTGTGGTGATGTCACCTGTACCAACATACCAAGATGTTGCTTGTATCTGTCAAGTTGTATATCAGTGGTACACAATACCAACAAGATCATTATGAAATCTACTTACAGAGGACATTTCCACAACCTGCTTGTCTTCTGGCTCATCTCTTGGGCATGATTTATTTCTCGCTAAACACACCTTCCCTGCCACCACAAAAACCTCCCCTGCCCCCACACACACTTTTCCTGCCCACACACACACTTTCCCTGTCCCCACACACTCACCTACCCTGCCCCCACACACACACACTTCCCTACCCCACACACTCACCTTCCATGCCTCCACACTCACCTTGCCCCCACACACTCACCTTCCATGCCTCCACACTCACCTTGCCCCCACACACACACCTTCCCTGCCCCCACACACTCACCTTTTCCCTGCCCCCACACACTCACCTTCCCTGCCTCCACACTCACCTTCCCTGCCTCCACACACTCACCTTCCCCACCTACACCTACTACGTGGAGCTGCGTTTCTACACTTTACCCCCCACACCCCTGTCACATTCAATACATCACACGCTTGCTCTCTCTCTCTGCCACATTCACTCTGTCACACACACACACATACACACACACACACACACACACACACACTCACACAATCGGACGAGGACCAGGCATAACTACAAAGGGATCTGGACAGGCTGCAAGCCTGGTCCAGCAATTGGCTCCTGGACTTCAACCCCACCAAGTGCAAAGTCATGAAGATTGGGGAAGGGCAAAGAAGACTGCAGACGGAGTACAGTCTAGGGGGCCAGAGACTACAAACCTCAATCAAGGAAAAAGATCTTGGGGTGAGTATAACACCAGGCACATCTCCTGAGGCGCACATCACCAAATAACTGCTGCAGCATATGGGCGCCTAGCAAACCTAAGAACAGCATTCCGACATCTTAATAAAGAATCGTTCAGGACCCTGTACACTGTGTACGTTAGGCCCATACTGGAGTATGCAGCACCAGTTTGGAACCCACATCTAGCCAAGCACGTAAAGAAGCTAGAGAAAGTGCAAAGGTTTGCAACAAGACTAGTTCCGGAGCTAAGGGGTATGTCCTACGAGGAGAGGTTAAGGGAAATCGACCTGACGACACTGAAGGACAGGAGAGATAGGGGGAACATGATAACAACATATAAGACACTGAGAAGAATTGACAAAGTGGACAGAGACAGAATGTTCCAGAGATGGGACACAGCAACAAGGGGACACAGTTGGAAGTTGAAGACTCAGATGAATCACAGGGATGTTAGGAAGTATTTCTTCAGTCACAGAGTGGTCGGGAAGTGGAATAGTTTGGGAAGCGATGTAGTGGAGGCAGGTTCCATGCATAGCTTTAAGAAGAGGTATGATAAAGCTCATGGCGCAGGGAGAGTGACCCAGTAGCGGCCAGTGAAGAGGCGTGGCCAGGAGCTGTGAATCGACCCCTGCAACCACAACTAGGTGAGTACAACTAGGTGAGTACATACGCACACACACACACACAAACATCCAAACATAGCTTTAAGAATTAAGATAAAGCTCATGGAGAAGATAAAGCTCATGGAGCGACCAGCGAGGAGGCGGGACCAGGAGCTATGAATCGACCACTGCAACCACAAATAGGTGAGTACATAGACATACTATAACTGGGGCGCTGAATCAGCAGATCCTAAAGCCACACCTTATCTACACTTTGTCCACGTCTCGCCCATATATTATCTACGCCTTACCACGCCATGCCACGCCTTACCAACTCCATACCACGCCTTACCCACGCCATACCACGCCTTACCCACGCCATGCCACGCCTTACCACGCCATACCCACTCCATACCACGCCTTACCACGCCATACCCACGCCATACCACGCCTTACCCACGCCATACCACGCCTTACCCACGCCATGCCACGCCTTACCACGCCATACCCACTCCATACCACGCCTTACCCACGCCATACCACGCCTTACCCACGCCATACACGGTGCACCACTCTTCTTATTATTTGCCCTAACTATAATCTAACTTTATACTCCCACTAATATCTCTTCTCTTACCTTTCCTTGCCTTCCCTTATATTCCTTATATTCCTTCCATTTCCTTCTATTTCTCTGCATTTCCTCCCTTCTATCTCTTTAATTCTTTATCCCTACCATTATTATTCTTATTGTTCTTTACTTCCTAATTCATTCCTAACTTATTCCTTCTGCAACCTTCCCTGTCTTACCTTCCTCCTCCCTCAACACATTGTCTCCTGTCCTACCTCACTGCTTCCCTCTGCTTTGGAAACCTTTTTTCCTTGCTCCCTTCCTTCTTTTCTGCCTTCTCTTCATTTCTTCTTGACTTTCTTTCTTCCTTTTTTCCTCCTTCCTGTCTTTCTTTCTTCCTTCCTGCTTCCCTCCCTCCCTCCTCCCTTGCTTCCTTTCTTCCTTCTTGCTTTCATTTGCTCCTTCCTATCTTTCTTACTGTTTCCCTTCCTTCCTGCCTTCCCTTCCTCCTCCCTCTCTTCCTGCCTTCCCTCCCTCCTCCCTTCCTTCCTGCTTTTCCTTCCTTCCTGCTTTTCCTTCCTTCCTGCCTTAACTTCCTCCTCCATTTCTTCCTTCTTTCCTGCCTTCCCTTCCTCCTCCCTTCCTTCCATCCTGCCTTCCCTTCCTCCTCCCTTCCTTCCATCCTGCCTTCCCTTCCTCCTCCCTTCCTTCCTGCCTTCTCTCCCATCCTTCCTGCCTTCTCTCCCTCCCTCCTCCTTCCTTCCTTCCTGCCTTCCTTCCTCCTCCCTTCCTTCCTCCTTCCTTCCTTCCTTCCTGCCTTCCTTCCTCCTCCTTCCTCCTCCTTCTTCTCCTTCTCCTTCCCTGCCTTCTCTCCCCTTCTGCCTTCTCTTCCTCTTCCTTCCTTCCTTCCTTCCTTCCTTCCCATCCATCCCTTGCGGTGCAAATGGAATCAGCGAAGTAAAATTTCGACACATTGTAAAAGGAATTTGACAAAATATGAGAGAGAAGAGGATGAAAGAGGACTGGTAAAGGTGGGAAATAAAAGAGAAGAGAGAGGAATTATAGAATAAAAGATGAAAGACAAAAAATTAAAAGAGAGGATAGAGAAAGTTAAGAGCTAGTAGACTATACTAAAATTAGCTGCTAAGTCTTAGTCTTAGAGTAGTAGTAGTAATAGTGGTAGAAGTAGTAGTAGTAGTAGCAGCAACAGTAGTACTAATAGTAGTAGTAGTAGTGGAAGTAGTAGAAATGATAGAAGCAATAATAATACAACAGTAGCAGCAGAAACAATAATAGCAGCCGTAACAGTAAAAAATAATAGTAAAACAGAAAGAACAGTATGTAATAATATCAGTACCAATAATAATATCAAGATTAACAAAAAATAATAGTAGCAATAATAGCAGAAGTAATAACAGTAGTAGTAGTAGTAATAATAGCAGTAGCAGTGGAAGCAAAAATATCAGCAGTGTTAGAAATAGGGAAGGGAAAGTACAAAGTATTTAGTGTGAGGAGAACCAATGATGACTGGACGTGTGTGTGTGTGTGTACTCATCTAGTTGTGGTTGCAGGGGTCGAGTCACAGCTCCTGGCCTCGCCTCTTCACTGCTCGCTACTAGGTCACTCTTCCTGCTCCATGAGCTTTATCATGCCTCTTCTTGAAGATATGTATGGATCCTGCCTCCACTACATCACTTCCCAGACTATGTCACTTCCTGACAACTCTATGGCTGAAGAAATACTTCCTAACATCCCTGTGACTCATCTGAGTCTTCAACGTCCAGTTGTGACCCCTTGTTGCTGTGTCACATCTCTGAAAAATTTTGTCCCTATCCACCTTGTCAATTCCTCAGTATTTTATATGTTATTACATCGTCCCATTCCCTCCTGTCCTCCAGTGTTGTCAGGTTTAGTTCTTTAATTAAACTCTCCTCGTAGGGTAAACACCCCAGCTCCGGGATTAGTCTTCTTGCAAACCTTTGCACTTTCTCTAATTTCTTGACGTGCTAGACCAGGTGTGGGTTCCACACTGGTGCTGCATACTCCAATATGGGCCTGACGTACACGGTGTACAGTATCGTGAATGACTTCTAACTTAGATGTCGAAACGCTATTCTCAGGTTCGCCAGGCGCCTGTATGCTGCACAGTTATTTGGTTGATGTGCGCCTCAGATGTGCGCGGTATGATTCTCACCCAAGATCATTTTCCTTGAGTGAGTTTTGTAGCCTCTGACCTCTTAGGCTGTACTCCGTCTGCGATCTTCTTTGTCCTTTCCCAAGCTTCATAACTTTGCACTTGCTGGGGTTAACTTTCAGAAGCCATTTGTCAGACTAGGCTTGCAGTCTGTCCAGATACCCTTGTAGGTTTATCTGGTCCTCGTCCGCTTGTATTCTCCTCATTAGTTTCATATCGTCTGCAAACAGGGACACCTCTGACTCTATCCCTTCCGTCATGGGACTGACCATTGTGGAACCCCACTCGACACATGCACCCACTCTGACACCTCGTCTCGGACCGACACACGTTGTTTCTTTCCTGTCAGTTATTCCCTGATCCAGTGCAGTACTTTCCCTCCTATTCCAGCCTGCTCCTTTAGTGTGTGTGTGTAATGAACTACACACACACACACGTTGGTTTACTCTAGCTCTTGGTCCCTCCGCTTATTCAAGGCCACCTGACGTCAAATAACCTCATCATGTCTATTTTTGAACTGTACACAAACGTCTTTAACTATATCACTGCTCGCTTCATTCCATTTATTAACCCCTACAGCTGAAGAAGTTGTTCCTGACATTCCTGTGTCACATACGTGTGTGTGTTTCCAATCACGTCTTCTGGTTCCTGTTGGATCCCTGCTAGCTTGCCTGGCTGCCCTGTCTATACCTCGTAGTATTTTGCATAATGATTATATTTAAACTTGTTCTTCGTTCCTACACTGACAGGATCTAGCTGTCGTATTCTTTCCATACAACACATTCCCCTCAACCCCAGGTTCCTAATGGTTACTCTTATGTGTGTAAGCTTAGCATGTGTTGTTAATGTCGTTCTACTTGTGTGCACTTTATAACAATGATGTTTACTTCTACAAGTACATGTACAAGGTATACAGTCCTAGCTGACATCAATGACATGTTACTATATAGAAAGTCCCTTGTTATGCAAAGCATTTCAAAAGAACATAAGAAAGAAGGAACACTGCAGCAGGCCTACTGGCTCATGCGAACAAATTAGGTCAATTTTGTCCCTCAGGATGCGACCCATACCAGTCGACTAGCACCCAGGATGCAAGCATCCAGGTGGTCGTTGTGTAACCATCCAGGTGGTCGTTGTGTAACCATCCAGGTGGTCGCTGTGTAACCATCCAGGTGGTCGTTGAGTAGCCATACAGGTGGTCGTTGTGTAACCATACAGATGGTCGCTGTGTAACCATCCAGGTGGTCGTTGTGTAACTATCCAGGTGGTCATTGTGTAACCATCCAGGTGGTCGCTGTGTAACTATCCAGGTGGTCGTCGTAATAGTTCAATAGTCGCTGATTACATTCTTAGGAAAGCGCTAAAACCGCCAGGGTCAAACAGTAAGTGGGGAATGGGAGGCAATCCGATCCAAGCAAGGGTATGGTCCCTCCAATTCCCTGGATCAAGAGCCCCTCACGGGCATCAAGGCAACCCGCCCCCTCACATTGGAAGGGTCAGTAGTCATCAACATGACGAAAAATATTGATTTCTTAAGGAGATATTCTACCTGAAGACTCATTAAATCCGACCGAGTCTCTCAAGTTTCTCTCTCTCTGTCTCTTGCTCTCTCCCTCTCTCTCGCTGGTGTAGCGTGAGGTGGAGTGGGGCGAGAGAGAGTTTCACTACACAGGTAGGTAGGTACCCGGCCCGGAGAAGGGCGTGGTATTGATCACCAGGTCCCTGCTGGCCCGCCCTGGGTCCTCACACACACACACACACACACACAGGAGCGAGTTACACAAAACAAGCGAAATCAGAACGAGGGGCCGTAGACGGAAGTAGTGACGCTAGAAGTATTTCATCAGCGTCACTGCAGCACGGATGATTCGTAGTGACGCTACGAACTATTCCTTAACAGTCACAGCAACACAGACAACTAGTAGTGAAGCTAGTTAGTATTTTTCCAGGGTCACAACAACAGACAAGACAGCAACACTGAAACAGTAACAGCTCCTGTCTTCCACTTGAAGCATGACAAGTCCAGAAATTTAAGAGGCAGGACCAACAACTTAAGATTCAGAAACTTGTAAACTTAACCAGGTGCTTGAAACCATGTGCTTGCAACCAGGTGCTTGCAACCAGGTGCTTGCAACCAGGTGCTTGCAACCAGGTACTCACCTATTTACTCACCAATTTTTGCTTGCACGAGTCGAGTCATAGTTTCTGGCCCCGCCTCTTCACTGAACGCTACTAGGTCACTTTCTCTCTGCTCCACGAGCTTCATCATACCTCATCTTAAAAGTATGTATGCTTTCTACCTCCACTACATCACTTGCCAGACTGTTCCAGTTCCTGTCAACTCTTTGACTGAAGAAATACTTCCTAACATCCGACTGACTCATCTGAGTCTTCAACTTCCAATTGTGACCCCTTGTTTCTGTGTCCCATCTCTGGAACATCCTGTCTTTGTCCACCTTGTCAATTCCTCGCAGTATTTTATACGTCGTTATCATGTCTCCCCTAACCCTATTGTCCTCCAATGTCGTGATTCCAACCAGGTGTTTACACCAAGTGTCAAGACTATGGTGCTCAACTGCTAGGCTGAGGGACTGATTACCTCATCTTCTTTTACATATAATTCTACGAGGCTGAGGCACTGATTAACTCCTCTCTACAGTCTTCCGTTTTTGGTCAATGTATTTCAATAATAAAGCCACTGGATTGCGAAACGTCTACAAAAGAAATATACCCGAATGTTGGACATGTATCTAATTCATCAACTACATAGTTGATATTGTGTACCACTGTTGCAACGCTATCAACAAGAAATTTCGAACGTGTGCAACACCTGGGTATCTTTATTATAGACGTTTCGCCCTCCAGTGGCTTTATCAATACAAATTCAAGAACACAATTGGAAGACAGATTACCTCATCTTTTGTATATAGTTCTTCTGTCTTCCAATTACGTCCTTGAATTTGTATTGATAAAGCCACTGGATGGCGAAACGTCTACAATAAAGACACCCAGATGTTGCACACGTGTCTAACTTTCATCTTGTCGATATTGAATACCATTTATGTACAAGAAATTTCTCAGCACGACTACATGCACAGATGAGCACAATATGAAATCACTGACAACGAAGTTCTACGTCATGTGCACATCTCAATCAACGCACAAGACGTCAAAATAACGTATGTTTATATAGGAATGACTATGGAAACTGACAGTTTCCCCACCTAACAAACTTTCAAAGTCAGAACAACAATGATCAAGCAACACTACTCATGACTGCAACTTGAAACTGTTTATTACTATAACTTGAAAAATTCAAAACTACAAAACTCTTAGCAAGACGATAAACAAGAGCGCAACACCGCTGTTAATTCATGACGTCAATAATCCCAACAACAAAATATACATTATTTTAACACGCCTAATAAAATATTACGCTAATGGAACACCTCTAGCAATATTAATGACTGAAAAAACCCCTTGCCAGAGCAGTGTAGGCAAGTGTAGCACTTATCAACACAATAAACACGACAGTAACACTCCAGTCAACACAATAAACACGACGATAACACTCCAGTCAACACAATAAACATGGCAGTAATACTCAAATCAACACAATAAATACGTCTGACAGTAATACTCCAATCAACACAATAAACTCCATCAAACAAACAAAAGTAACACTCCAATCAACACAAACGCGACAGTAACACTCCAGTCAACACAATAAACACGACAGTAACACTCCAATCAACACAAACACGATAGTAACACTCCAATCAACACAATAAACACGACAGTAACACTCCAATCAACACAATAAACACGACAATAACACTCCAATCAACACAAACGGGACAGTAACACTCCAATCAACACAATAAACACGACAGTAAAAGTCAACACAATAAACAGACAGTAACACTCCAATCAACACAAACGCGACAGTAACACTCCAGTCAACACAATAAACACGACAGTAACACTCCAGTCAACACAATAAACACGACAGTAACACTCCAGTCAACACAATAAACACGACATAACACCATAACACAATAAACACGACAGTACACTCCAGCACACAATAAACACGACAAACAACACACACGTCAACACCCGCAACATGACGTAACTTCAGTCAACACAATACACAAGACAGTAACACTTATAAACTCAATACATACGACAGCAACACTTATCAACACAATACACACGACAGCAACACTTATACAACACAAAACACACGACAGCAACACTTATACAACACAATACACACGACAGCAACACTTATACAACACAAAACACACGACAGCAACACTTATACAACACAAAACACACGACAGCAACACTGGCAATTCGTATAAGTAATAATTCCCTGGATGACACTTTGAGTGCCGCAGCTAAGGTCTCCAGGCACCAGAACGAGGCTTAGGACGCCTATCTGAAATCTCTCTCTATCTTTCTTTATCTTTCATAAATTGTGAAACCAAACCTCGAAGATGACAAAGCTAAGCACACTGAACTATCCCAGAGGAACACCGTATCACAGGCAGACATGCAAAGATTGTTCCAGTGCTTGCTCTCTCTCTCTCTCTCTCTCTCTCTCTCTTTCTATCTCTCTCTCTCACACACACCATTGGCCAAGTTGCTAGTTCAGGGGTGAGTTACAAAACGAAAAATACGGGAACTAATATATATGAAGGGGGAGGAAAAAAAATCGTGGCTGGAACAATTCAGAACTAATACACGAATCAGAGATAAGTGTTTGGAATCAAGTGTCATGAGCACTAACTGATGTGAGGTGAAAAAACACTTGAAAAACATATAACACACAGGCAAGAGAAATCTGTCTCTGTCGTTCTCTGAGGCCGGACTATACAGATCTCTCTCTCGCAGTTTAGTCCAGGTGATTCGTTACTTTGGGAGCTAAATCATTAGACGACGTTTAGGTCCCTCCTGAACCATCATCAAACAGACAACGTTTCGGTCCGTCCTGAACAATCGTCAAACAACGTTTCGGTCCGTCCTGAACCATCAACAAACAACGTTTCGGTCTGTCCTGAACCATCGTCAATTCAGGAGAGAGATAAGAGGGAGTAAGCCAGTCATGTGACGAGGTCATAGAAGTAAACGCATCGAGCGCTTAAATAACACAGCAATGGATTTTTTTTAAAGCTTAGCGAGTTGTTTCTCAGTGTGTATTTCAGTATAATAAGTACGTTGGGTGGTGAAGTGCGTGAGTAATGATGACACAACATACACTTACACCTAGTCTTGCTTGCGTGCCCTTACCTTACTAACTAGTGTCCTTGACAAGTACGCTCCTAGGCACGTGCCTCTCACCTCCCGCAGTACTTGACAGAGGGAGAGAGAGAGAGATTATTTTAATATCCTTGGTTGCATAAGACCAATAAACGAGGTCTTTAGCCCCAAGCAAAGCCTTCATTACCGCACACTGCTGGCCATCTAATCAAGGTTTGTTGATGCCACAGATATCATGGGTTGTTAGTGCCACAAACATCATGATGTGTTGGTGCCACATGTATCATGACGTGTTGGTACCACAGACATCATGGTCTGTCCCTTTAGTGCTACAGACATCATGATCCGTCCTGTTAATGCCATGGACATCAAGGTCTGCCTGTGCCACAGACATTATTGGTACCAATGACATCATGGTTTGCTAGTGCCACAGACATTACAATCTGATAGTATAAAGGACATCACAGTCTGCTGGGGTCACACTCGTCACACATAATACCTACTTGATTAAAACAATTCTCTCTCTGGGAATGTAAAACCACAGAGTCAAAACTTTAAGGACTTGGCTTCCGTCTACGACCCTTAAAATGAGGTGAGGCTCGATGATGAAGGGCTCTTGATCAAAGTAACTAGATCTACCTTACACTTCCTTCAAACATCATTACTCCCATTCATAGAGCGTTACATGGTCACAACGGGTTTAGCGCTTCCTATGTGTGTAAGCAATAATTCCTGACCAAACATTAAAGAAAATATTACACGGTTTTTCCCCTGGGGAATATAAGACCAGCTTCCTGGCTGACACAGTGACCTCTGCCGGTGTTATGGTCGGCTAAACCAACCGCAGTTCAATTTATTGATATCTATTGTCCTCCGCGCACAAGGAACACTGGCTGCTGACTTGAGTGTCTGATTACTAGTTTTTGACTACTTAATTAGTAGTTACAGGAAGGTTGCTGCTGCTGGTGTCTCACCTTCAGTGTTTGTAGTTACAGTAGCAGAGCTGTGTTGGTGTTGTTCCATCTTCAGTGTTTGTAGTTACAGTAGCAGAGCTGTGCTGGTGTTGTTCCATCTTCAGTGTTTGTAGTTACAGTAGCAGAGTTGTGTTGGTGTTGTTCCATCTTCAGTGTTTGTAGTTACAGTAGCAGAGCTGTGCTGGTGTTGTTCCATCTTCAGTGTTTGTAGTTACAGTAGCAGAGCTGTATTGGTGTTGTTCCATCTTCAGTGTTTGTAGTTACAGTAGCAGAGCTGTGTTGGTGTTGTTCCATCTTCAGTGTTTGTAGTTACAGTAGCAGAGCTGTGCTGGTGTTGTTCCATCTTCAGTGTTTGTAGTTACAGTAGCAGAGCTGTAAACAATATGCAGAATAATCACTCTGAAAAAATAGTGAATTTCTAAACGCTTTCGTAATTTCTTACATTATCAAGGAACTGATAATCAGAACAGCAGAAGGCTTATAGGGCTGAGATATCATCTCACATATATCCTTTCATGATCTCTTCTGTTATTATGTCTCCGGGTTTTCTATCAAAACAGGAGACATATCATATCCTCTCTTCTCCTATCAAGAAACAAGGCATTTATAGTACTCTTAGTAAGTTACGATCTTTAGCTGTGGTAACTACTGTACAGCATGTTACAGCACCACACTACTGCTTCCATATCTCAGTTTAGCTGTATTGTACGCTGTGAACAGCTGATCAGCACTTTGTTAACCATTTATCTGAACATTATTTTTTTGAATTTAGAAAGTGTAGAAACGAATTTCTCATTACTTCATTTATGTAATCATCCCGGGTAATACTTTGCTAATAATTTACTCTAGGATCCGTCTCTTTCATGGCGACGGTTTTAAATATCAAAATTTATATTCATCACGTAGTCTCTTATCGCTTCATTATTTCTCCAATTATAATATCTATATTTAACTACATCTTGCATCTTTCACATCATTTGCTCAGTTCAGTCAAGTCTTCGTGTAAGAATTCATTCTTTTACATATTTGAATGAGGAAATATGATGAAGTAGTTTTGATTCCTTCTGGCAAGCCATTCACACGTCCTCCTTGTAAACTTATTTTTAATACTGCACCAACTTGTGCAATTCTTCTTTTTATTACGCTGCGAGTTTAATGTTTGTAAATAAATTACTTAAAATAAGGATTCCAGAGCGGATAGTTTCCCCTTCTACACATTCTTTCAAGGCGCATGTTGATTACACCTCCAATCTTACAGCTTTTTTTTCACTATCGATCAATGGCTTTTTCTTCTCTGGACTTCATTTCAAAAGGAAGTTGAAGGTTGAAGTCCGCCTCATTTAAAATATCAACTTCTGTATATACACTCTGCAACTTCAGTATCTCATACTTTTCCTCTCAAATGTGACCATTTGGTTGTCTTCCTCCATTCTTCATATTTTCTCATTCCCGTTCACTTTACTTTTTTTAATCCTGAGCAAGAGATTCGGGTCTGACCTACTCTTATCTAATATTTTTGTTTATTTATTTCTTCCTCTCTCGTTACATTGTTATATATAATTCTTCCTTGTTTTGAATTTCCAAACAAACAGCCCATCAATTCCTCGCATCAAATCTGATCACTTCCCGTTCCCCAGGCGCCGTATGAACCCTATAGGTTTACCACTTCCTGTGAAAATAATAATAATAATAATAATAATAATAATAATAATAATAAAAGGGGCGCTGTCTGTATTGTTTTAAAATCTTTCTTCCTAACTTTCCCAACCTGAGGAAACTTTAAGATGGTCTGGTCACTAGATACTGGCCAAGTCAAGACAGTGACGGGATCGTTATTGTTGAAGGTTACTCAGTAAATTTCACTGCTCTTGACATATAAAAAAGACAGATAAGGAAAAATAGGAAGGGAGAGGAAGGAGAGGCAGACGAAGAGACAGAACAGAAGCGATACAAACGTGCAGACGGATAGACGAGAGAGGCAATATGCAGACAGATAGACCTGACAAGCAGAAGGGCATGTCGACGTAAGACCGTAGACACACACCACACACACACACTGGGTCTGGGACAATAACAATTGTGATACATCCTCATATCTTATGATAAAGGAGCCTTCGCTTTCCCACCCACCGAGACGCTTCACACAAGCATGACAAATGTTCATATCGCCAGTGATATCGAGTGTCGCACGCACTCACACCTGAACACCCTCTACTGTGTCTTACTGTACGACGCATCTTACATGATGTGCCCTATACGACGCATCTTATTTCGAGGTGTCCTGTACGACGCATTTTACTTCATGCGCCCTATACGACGCATATTACTTAAAATGTCCTGAACGATGCATCTTACATGATGTGCCCTATACGACGCATCTTACTTAAAATCTCCTGTACGACGCATCTTAACTGAAGTGTCCTGTACGACGAGTCTTACATAGTTTATTCTTCACGACATCTCTAATAGTGTTATATCTTACGGGATGTTCTCTATGGAGTGTTCTGTATGAAATGTTCAGTGTGGTGTGTTCTGTGTGGGGTGTTCTGTGTGGGGTGTTCTGTGTGGGGTGTTCTGTGTGGGGTGTTCTGTGTGGTGTGTTCTGTGTGGGGGGGTGTTATGCGTCGGGGTTCTGTGGGGTGTTGTGTGGGGTGTTCTGTGTGGGGTGTTCAGTGTGGTGTGTTCTGTGTGGGGTGTTCTGTGTGGGGTGTTCTGAGTGGAGCAGAACAAAGCTACCTCACCGTGGTGAGCTCTGGGTATTTTGAATGGCTATAGTCATACAACATAGCTAAGAGCTGCTCACAGTGTAAATATTGTGTGTTTGGACACAATACAGCTGTATGGGATTAACTTTGATTAAATTAAATTACACAAGTGCTGTATAATTCATAAGGGTTTAGTGCTCATGGGGAATACAAAAATAATGCGAGATTTACATCTTAAGTCACTATTGAAAAGAAAAAACAAGAGTAGATAGGATCATTAAATATAAAATACTCCGTGACAGAGAGAGATAGAGAGGGAGTAGAGAAGACGAGACTAACTACCATGGATGATGGTCTCTAGGCACCATGATGGTAATGCTGGAGCAGTGGTAAGAATGAATGGGAGAGAGTTAGTACCTGGAGACGAAGCTTGATATCCTTGGGGTGAAATCTGATTCCAAACTGACTATGAAGTACCACGTTGTAAATCTTGCAAACAAAGCGGCCAGGAAGCTTGCAGCACTTCGACGGATCTTGCATCTGCTCGACAGTAGAGGTTGCAAGATTCTGAATGAGGCACAAGTGCACTCACACCTTGAGTATGTTCCACTTTCTTGGATTGCCTGCCCCCCATCTCATCTCCTACTTCTTGGCAGAATAATGAACAGAGCAAGACGCCTCAAGACGCCTAGATAGCTCTGTCATTTCAGCAGGAGGAAAGTAGGCGGCTTTATTGCTATGTACAAGCCGATAAATATTGTCAAAATACCACACTTGGCTCCACTCCGAGGACATCGAGAAGTGAGCTTCTAGACAACAAGACGGGCAGCAAACAGCAACTGTACTCTGTCTGTACCCTTCTCCAGAACATCGCTTCATTAGAGATCATTTATTCCTAGGATGACGTGTGTCTGGAACATTAATATGGAATAAAGGCATAAACGAAATAAATTCAGATGACCAAATGAAATCGCTGGCCTACAGATGGCTCCAACTTCATCCTGTTCCATATTTGTATGTCTCATAACAATCAAAAGGTTTTAAAATGAGGTGATGTAGGTAACAGTTCTTGTAAATAAAGTTAAGAACGTTAAGCTAACTTTATAAAATCCTGTGAAAAAAAAAAAATACTACACATTCTAATGTAAGACAGAGATGTCAGGAAACATTTCTTCAGTTAAACTGTAGTTAATATATGGAATGAACTGAGCAATAACACTGTTGGAGTGAACTCTACACAGGGATTTAAAACAAAGATATGATAACGTTATTTCAAGTCGGTTGATGGTAAGTTAAGAAGCGGCAGCAAGAACTGTACTGTCAAAAGAGTAATCATGGCCCAGGTGACCAGAAATCTGTGATACTGATCAAAGTAGAGGAGGTGCAGCTTGGAGCCGAGGCTCGACCCCCCCGAAACACAACTCGGTGAGTACAAGCACACACAGGCAAGCACACCCCGCAAGCACATGCGAATGAAAACACAGACACAAACACATGCAAGCACACACACAAACGCACACACATGCAAGCATACACACAAAGGATTACACACATAAAAATACAAGCTTCTAAAATACAATTGTTGGATAAGAGAGAGATTGCACTGTGTCCGGGGAAAAAAGAGCCTTTACTTTTTTTTAATTAAGAAAAAAAAGATATGTATAAAAGGCAATAGAAAGTAATTATTTACAAAAAAGGTGGATAATAGCTCTAATTGACTCTAAGGGGAATTAATTTGGGCTAAACCCACCGGAAATTTCAACCTTATTTATAATAAATGAATTAAAGGAGACGGAACACAGTGAACATTCTCTACTCCTGTGAATATAGATGATGTATACACACACACACACACACACACACACACACACACACACACACACACACACGTATCAATATGACATAACTCACAGATTTAGTACAGATGAGACCCAGCAGCTGTGGTTCAGTACTCAGAAAAACCTAGAGTCGAGTACAAATTACACAACAGTACAGAGCTAGAGCTGGAGTTCAACCCTCTTAAACTCAAATGTATAAATACAAATGGGTAAGGTGAGATTATTTGCTTTAATGACTAAACAAGTGGATTAAATCCTGCTTGCAGGTGAGCGACTGCACCCAGGAACCCTAAACATTGCACTGCTAAAACAAAGATATAAAGACAGAACGCTCCGCTTGTAGAGCTAACTTTTTCAAGTCTATGTAGAGTACATGATTAATCTAAGAATATAAAGGCGAGGAGAGAATCTTAAGAGAGGTGCAACTAGTGTAAACGACAACATCAGAAAGATAAAAGGGGGGGAAAGAGGAAATTTCAGCTGGTCGATTCCCCTCATACTCGGTAAACTCTACGACATGACATTGGCACTTTCTCACGTGCTCACTTGCCTACAATTCTCACTTCTGTGTGCTCACATGTACTCTATATCCTTGGGTTACCCGAGTAATATTTGGAGTCCTAACTGCAGTCGATTACCTACTCAAGATAATTCACGTACTTTCTACGGACATGGGAAAATCTTGATCTTGAAGCGAAACTTATATTTAATACTGTGGCTTCTGCCTTTGTGTCTTCGCTTTGCGACTTGTCGATATTTTATATCTTTGATGTCAGTTACTCGGGAATCAAGAAACAATGACGAAGAAGAGGTCACATAAAACTCTGATAAACGTAAAACAGATATTACCTGTAAATATAATATAAGAGAGAGAGAGATGGAAAAAATTGAGACCTGGAAATATTATAGATAAATGGAAAAAAAAAGTGGAAATATGAAATGGTGAAAATTTTACCACTAAAATGCGTGAAAATGAAACAAAGTTAGACCACCGAAAGGGAGATAACGACGAGGTCAAGACAAGTGGCAGCAATAAGCCAGATAGAAAAAAAAGAATAATAATCAGAAAATTAACAATCGGACAAACAGGTAAGATTAGAGAACAGAGGTGTTGAAAATCAGCCACACAGATCGGGGAAAAAATACGAGAGATAAATATTCCAGGCTTGGAGAGCGTCAGGTGAAAGTCAGCCAGACAGAAAACTCCCAGACAAATTGAGTATCAGTGAGACAGGAAGGATCAGGGACACACATGGGTAAGATATAACAGACCACCTAATGGTCTGCTTCGAGGTTATCTGACGAGAAAAACAAAACTAGAAAACTCTCTTTCTCTCTCTCTCTCTCTCTCTCTCTCTCTCCCTCCACTTCCTCTAGTCACTCTTCTGGTAAGAAAAGTGGGTGAAAAACATTAATTTGCTTTACTGTAAAGGTGAATGTATATTTACTAGGAAAGGAAGCGGTAGAATTTAGAGTAAATGATAATTTTTGCTACTGCTGGTGCTACAACTATTGCTGCTGACTTACTATTTACTTCACGGCTAGATACTATTTGCTGATTACACATTTACATAAACTACTACTTTGTATACTGCTGGTGACATTACTAACTCACTGTTGTCTGCTGCCTCTTTACCACAACCTACTACGTTACCTTTTATTACAACTACACTTTACGTTGACTTCTTCATTTATAACGTTGCTTTTGCAACCCACACTCATCAACGTAACCTCTTTATTAAAAATCAATCATGTGACCATTCACCTTCAAACTCAACCTTCATACGTTGAACCTTCTTCTATGTCCAGCAACCACACACACTCATCACTAGTAATTTTAACTTATGATAATTGTGGTGCAGTTAACTCACGCTCAATGAGATTCCAGCAGTGTACTCAGACTAGGGAGCATAAAGTGAACGTCACTCTGATGGGAAAGAGCATGGAGGAAACGCGACAGGGAGCACCTAACACGAGCACCTAACACGAGCACCAAAAAAAACAGACAGGTACGATTAAAGAGGTGAGGAGGAACAAATTACTGAACAGATCAGAAAGTCAAACAGAAATTCCTGAGAATCTGTTAACTAGGAAAGAAGCAGGAAACAGAAAAGTATGTGAATCTGTTGACTAAGAAAGAAATCGGAGCATAGAAATCTAAACGGAGAAGAAAGATGTTTCCTGACACTAGTTTTAGTTAATAACCTGCTTACTAGAACTTCTAGTCATATGACCAAGGCCTTCCACCGGCTTGCCGTTAAAAATCACATCATATAACTAGGACAGAAATCGGAAAAGTTTGAGAATGTGTTGACTAAGAATGAGAGAGGCTGTGTAGACATCGCTCAGTATGCAAGACATTTGCTACGCTTCCTCCCTCGATTTACTGTCAATTAGTGTGCAAAGACGCACAAGTTGATAAATTATGCAAACCATGTGCAGGAAGGGAGGAGTACCTGGGTTAGACACACCGCACACACAATATTCAAAGTTATCGCCGGAGAAAAACTAGCGGCTAACTGCCAGTACTTCTGTTTAGACTCTTAAGCAGTTGAGGTCAGTGCAGTAAAGCCGAAGGCTCTCTCACCGCTCTCCATTTCCTCCGGCCATAAGTTGGTGGTGAGAATCAACATGTTATATTTGTAAACTTTGTGTTGAATTTGGATACTACTACTGCTGCTATTACTGTTGCTGCTCCTGCTACTGCTGCTACTACTACTGCTCCTGCTACTACTATTGCTACTACTACTACCACTTCTGCTGCTTCCTCAGAATACCTCTATAATCAGCCACAGATGCAGAATGGTTTCCTGTTTTCATGTCATCTATAAACTCTGTGAGTTTGTGTTTCTTAACTATAGTTCAAGACAATTCACATTAATTATGAGGATCGATCCCGAGCGAGTTCATTTTGTTACGTTGATCCACTAAGACACAGGGAACCGCAGCAGACCTAATGCCGCGTGCTAATTAGGTCCTACTCACAACAAGCGGAAGCAATATGCGTGACCTAACTGGCTGGGATCATTTAACTGCGGTATTTAGGTTGAGTGTCAGTAGGCGGTTTGTTAAGACTGAAAATCCTCCCGGCGACATAATCTCTAATTGAAGCCTGGAGCTTCTGTCCAACACCATGCCTCACTACTCTCTTATAATCCTGCATGCCACATAATAATAATAATAATCTTTACTTTTACAAGTACATGATACAACTTTTACAAACCACAGCATTTCAGGCAATTTAGGTTGATTATGTCCCCCAGGATGCTACCCACACAAGTCGGCTAACACCCAGGTACCTACTTACTGATAGGTGAACGGGAACTGCAGGTGTCTTAAGGAAACACGCCCAATGTTTTCATCCGAACCGGAGATCGAACTATGGACACTCAACGTGTGAACTGAGTACGCTACCAACCAAGCTACGGGACTTTCGAGTTAAAATTTCTGAATGGAACTGAGTTCTAATAAATTTAATAGCCAGGATTTTTTAACAGAAATCTGTTAAAAATCTCATCTTAGAGAAATGTTATTCTTAGTGATATCTCCTTTAGTATCATCTACAGAGTGTACTCGCTTTATAAGTCCCAGTAAATGGTTGGTTAGCGCAAGATTCTGTTCCAAGTAAATCTTGCTGCCTTGTGGCAATAATTATTTTTACCTATAGGAAGCATTAACTAATTAAGAAATATGTACGACCATGTTGAAGAATACAACACTTGCGTATATTTATTGGCCAAACATTCCGCCTGTACAACAGACTTCTACAGTCGAATACTGAAGAACTTAATACATGAAGAAATAAATAACAATAAATGGTCCAAAGTCGGACCGAAAAGTCGTCGTAAGCTCCTCTCTTTTTATATGTGCGGGTTGTGTGTGTATGTAGCAATAGTTTTGACACTTAAAGGCCCGTGTCCTATCATGTCTAACCAAGGGACATCAGTTTAGAACACGTGTCTTCTCTGCAATCCTGGTCTACCATTTCTTAGTTTACAGACTTTGCCTCTAATGATTTTTTAAATATTACCTCCAGTGAGTATGAAATTCGACATTTAAACTAACAGTGTTGTGACCGGCAATAAAACTGTATAAAATACCAACACCATGAAAAATGACAAATTCAGATATGTATATTTGCGACCTAATAGAGCCCACTGTGTGGGCGAATCGTTGTCAATAACGGATCTTATTTTTTTCATTGTGGCTGGCAGCTCGTCTGCCCCGGTTAATATATTTATTCTTTTCTTAGATATTTCAAAGCGCTAAGGCTTTTAATTTTGTTAATAACAGAGGCATGAGGTTCAGGTTCACAAGAGGTCATGTAGCCTGGACTAAACACTGACCTGAACTCATGCAACACTTTAGACAGTAAAGTTTAGAAGATGTTTCGGTCCACCCTGGACTACAAATATGGGTTACTTAATAGTGGGTTAGTTAATTGTTCCAGTCACGGTCTTGTGCCTTTAATTCTGTTTATACGACTGCAAAACCTTTTCAGGCATTTCGAACCTCAGTTAATGTGTGCAGAGAAAGGCAGCTCCTCTGACGCGGCGTACAACAAGCTTTACAAAGCAGATTTCATTACAGACGACGTTCCTCTCAGAAGTGAGCTTTAAGACTTGATGAAGCTCACTGCTGAGGCATCAAAACTGTGTTTTTATTACTGTTTGTTACAGCTCCCACCACTTCCCATAACAGTCTAATTGATGTTGCTTCCTGTGTTAGTCCAAGGCTCATAATGTGTGTGAGAGAAGAGAAGAGAGAGAGAGAGAGAGAGAGAGAGAGAGAGAGAGAGAGAGAGAGAGAGACATGAGAGCGGTGTTAATTCCAGGGAGTAATAAGGAGGAAGACAGGCGTAAGGGTATTACGTGGTCAATGAAGAGTGGGGGGATTGTGTCACCATATGTCACTGTTAGTGTCTGTGACGGTGGAGTGCGAGGAAGTGCGTGGGGGTAATGGAGTGTTTGGGAGGGAAAGAGTGAGTGATGGATTGTGAGAGCATGATGGAGTGTGAGTACGTGATGGAGTTGTGAAAGGAGGATTATAGTATAAAACAAAGAGGGAGTTGGTGTAGAAGAGAGAGAGAGAGAGGAAACGGAGAGACAAAGAACACATTAAAACAGTGAGGTACACACCATGAAAATCACTCTCCTGTTGAAGATGACAAGGTAATAACACAATTCTGACCTTATTGGACACAGCAAGTCAGCTAAATCAAGGAAACCACCATTCACACACACACACACACACACACACACACACACACACACACACACACACTCACCCACACACACACGAGCGTGGAATCAATATGGAAAACAAAGAACAAACAAGTACAGATTTTGAGAGTTTGAGGTAGGAGATTGGACATTTGAAACGATTATGTATGGCGAATGAACTGGAGAATGACATATGAGAATGACATACTGGCAGAATGACATACTGGCAGAATGACATACTGGCAGAATGACATACTGGCAGAATGACATACTGGCAGAATGACATACTGGCAGAGAAGGCCGAGTCTGAGCTAGAACTGCTTCACAGCTGCATCACAAGAAAGACGACAGTAAAGAACCACGTAATTCAACTGAATGAAAACTCACGAAAAATGACAAGGAAGTCTGCGAAGCTGTGAACAAACACTTTAAAGAAGTCTTCTTAGAGGAAACAGGGAGATACCAGGAAGCCTTAGGGAAAAAGAGTACACCGACAGGCACTGAACACCACAAGCATAAAAGGGGAAGAGGCAAAAACAAACTTTTCATGGCCCAGGATACTTCAGAGGCAATGAAACTTGGCAAGGTGTCACCACAGATTCTGAGAGAGGAAGCAGCAGCACTATCAGAATCGCTAGCTAAGACCTACAACAAGTAAATGGGGCAAATGCCAAAGTTCTGGAAGACAGTGGATGCAGCATTTATATTTAAGAAAGGAGACAGGCAGGAAGCGTTGAACTATAGACTAGTTTCACTGCAAGGTGATGGAGAAGATAAACAGCACTGGAAGAGATGTGGCTTCATAAACAATAACCAGCATGGGTCCAGAGACAGCAGATCTTTTCTTACCAACCTGTTGGAATTCTGTGACAAAGTAAAGGACGTTAGACAGAAGAGATTGTGTCTTCGTAGGCTACAAGAACATTTTTGATACTATAGTACACATGAGACTGAGGCAAAATCTTGAGGTGCAGACAGGAATAACAGGGAATGTATTCCGGTGGACCAAAGAGTAATTTAGGGAGAAGGAAAGTGATTGTAGAGGAAGAAATGTCAGTATGGGGAAGAATAACAAGCGGGGGTCTTCAAGGATCAATATCAAGACCAGTACTGTTTCTAGTTTATGTGAATTACATTAGAAATGGGATTGAATCAGATGTATTTCTGTCTGCTGATATAAAACTAATGAAGAGAATAAAAACAGATGAGGATAGGGAAGGCGGCAAACTGATCTGGACAAACTGCAAGACTGGCCAAGTGGCTGCTTGAATTCCGCCCCAGTAAGCGCAAGGTTATGAAGATTAGGAAAGAGGCCAGAAGACTGGACACGGAGTATAGGCTCGAAGGACAGAGGCTGCAGACCTCACTCAAGGAGAAAGACCTAGGAGTGAATATAGTGCCTAGAGTATCGCCAGAGGCTCGTATCAACTGCATAAACTCTCTAGCCAATGCTCGTCTGGCAAATCTAGGAGATCCTTCAAGAATCTCAACAATGCTACATTCTGGGACCTTTGTACAACATATGTCAGGCTTATCTGGGAGTATGGAGCGTTGCTATGCAACTTAACTCTGAAAAAGCACCTTAAGAAAATGGAGAAATTGCCGGGAATGCAGCTTAGCTAATTCCAGAGCTACGTGGTATGAGCTAAGTGGTATGAGCTAAGTGGTATGAGCTACGGAATTGAATCTAACGACATTGAAGGACAGAAGAACTGTCCAGCGAGACAGAACATACAAAATTCTCAGAGGAATTGATAGGGTAGACAGGGATAGACAAGGAATAAGTAGTCAGAGGAACAGCTCGAACTTAGACACAGATGAGCCACAGCGATATCAGGAAGTATTTCTTCAGTCTCACGGTGGATAAAGAAGTGGTGGAGGCAGGCTCCATGCATAGTTTTACGAGCAGGTACGATAAGTCCCACGAGGCTACGGAGTGAATCTGGCAAGCAGAAAGTTGAGAGGCAGGGCAGAGGCTATGATTCGATTCGTGCAACTACACACAGGTGAGCACAGCGGATCCACAGTATATCTCAACCACAAATCGAAGTCTAAATTCGTCCTCTCCTGACTGAATTAGATTCGTCAGTGACCTAATGATCGTTTGTCGTGAGAACTCATGAGGACGCGCTGGTAGCACTGTCACGTCCACCATCGGTCAACCACTGTATTTATATAGATTTTTTTTTTGTACGAACCGGAGAGAGTGAAATAAGTGTTAGGTAAAAGAACACATGTGCAACTAATGTGACATTTTTATTGTGGCAACGTTTCGCCCTTATAGGAGCACTGTCAAGCTCTAGTCCGGAATTCTACCAACATTATTACAGTGAATGAAGTGTCAGAGAGAATGATATATAGTTTAGTGGGGAAAACTAATAAATTTACAAAATGTGAGAGAGGAATTCAGGGAGAGGCACAGCCTAGCAGACAGACAGACAGACAGCCTGGCAGACAGAGAGACAGTAAGCCTGGCAGACAGAGACAGACAGACAGCCTGGCAGACAGAGAGACAGACAGACAGACAGCCTGGCAGACAGAGAGACAGTAAGCCTGGCAGACAGAGACAGACAGCCTGGCAGACAGAGAGACAGACAGCCTGGCAGACAGAGACAATAGCCTGGCAGACAGAGAGACAGACAGACAGGCAGCCTGACA
>WNWK01002230.1:197500-220290 GCA_009830355.1 Cherax destructor
CGCCTTAAAGTCCTAAATATGTACTTACTGGACCAGAGGAGAGAGAGAGAGAGAGAGAGAGAGAGAGAGAGAGAGAGAGAGAGAGAGAGAGAGAGAGAAGAAAGAGATGATATATACCGGGAAAGTACTTGAGGTTTTGATCCCAAATCTTCACACTGTCATAACAACATTTTGGAGTGAGAGATACAGGAGGGAGTGCAAAATAAACCAAGTGAAAAGCAGGGGCGCCGTGGGCAGACCAGGGAACACTGTATCAATGTCCGTGGCCACAGATTATTCAATATTTTACCAGAAGATATCAGAAACACTGCTGGAACAAGTGTAAAACTCTTCAAATAGGAAACTGGACAAGTATCTTTACCTGGTGCCAGGTCAGTGGGCCACCAGGTTGACCAGGCAAGCACCAGACGAGCCTAGCACAAGGTCGACTCTGGGAGGAGACAAACTCTCAAAACTCATCAAAGCTATATCAAAGGTAAACTTCCAAATTAGTCTTTGAGGGGAAAGTATCAAAAGCTTTCTTTAGTTTAAATTCAAATAAATATAACGCGAGCGCGTGTGTGTGTGTGTGTGTGCGAGGGCGCCTGTCAACTTCCTCCTGAAGCTCACTATCCTTGTCCACCACAGGGTACCTCTCATATATAATAGGTTCCTCTCCCTCAAGTCTATGTGTAACACTAAGAGACAAGAGCAGAGCAGCTAGCACAGCTGTACAGCAGCTAGCACAGCTGTACAGCAGCTAGTACAGCTGTACAGCAGCTAGCACAGCTGTACAGCAGCTCTCAGCATGGTAATAAATCTTGGTCACCGGTAGTCAAGTCATTATTTTAGGAGGTGAAAAATGGGTGAATGGTAGGTGACTCCAACAGCCACTTTCTTATCGAACCTTTTTGGTGGTGGCGGCGGCTGCTTTGGCTAGGTGGCAGCCAGGGCAACTGGCATGCAATTATCAGTGGGTGACTGTGGGTGATTCAGCTTATGGGTAACAGCAGACGGGTGACATCAAAGCAGTGAGTCAGTACTGGCTGACTACGGCTAAATCAGCAGCTGGTTAACTGGATAACAGCGAGTGACTGGCGGTAGACAGGTGATAGGTAATCATATCCAAATATTGGGGTTGGTGGGTGACAGCCAGTACGATGAACGAGGCAGCTCGGTAATCCCCACAACTCCCAGGCAGGGTGATGGTCAGGCAAGTTCACCTGCTGGTATACTATCAGGGTAAACAATCCACGGTACGGGTGGGGGTTGAACTCGGCGAGTTCAATCCCCACTCGTGAGTCTATCATGGTAGCTAGTGATCTGGTTCTTGATGGATGTTTGGTTCCACACCTTGCTGATAAAGCTCCTTTGTCAGAACACTCCTAGTAGTACCAGTCACACTTCTAGCGGCAGCTCCCAAGATAGAGCTCTAGTTTTAACAATTATTTATTACACATTAATTCAGGGATGTAACTCAGGGAGCTTAATATTCATACCAAGGGAAATTTAGTTTACAGGGAAGGCTCAGGCAATGGATATTACACTGAAATATTACTTACAGAATTAATAAAATGAGAAATAAATTCTAACTGGAGACCAATAGAATGGGCTTCTAAATATCCACAAGACTCCTGACCCCAAAGGGTTTTCACACTAGTTCTCTACAGTCAGGTCCCGAGACCATGACTCAAAAGCTCTTCCTCCCAGCTCACCTGCAACCCGAATCTCTTCTCTATTCTTCTGTGTTTGGCCTTACAAAGGCCACCTACTCCCGGTTGTCTCATGGGTTAACTAGTCACATAGTGCTAGGGGTGAAAATACCCTCCTACAATACAAAGGAAGAATGGGGTTGGCACTCCTCTCTCACATTTCTCCCAAACATGGAATCTGAGACAACAGTCTCAAGATTTCACATTGTGAATATGCTAGTATACGATACCCACAAGTTGATAATCAAGGCACATGTTCAACAGTTAGGTATCTTTATTCCGAAACGTTTCGCCTACACAGTAGGCTTCTTAACTTGAATACAGAGGCAACATCCCTACTGTTTCTGTTGTCTCTGTATTCGACTTAAGAAGCCACCTGTGTAGGCGAAACGTGTCGTAATAAAGATACTGTGTTGCACATTTGTCTTAATTATCAAGATCTCACATGATGCCAAAGTAGTAGTCTAGAAGGCGGGACCAGGAGCTAAGTCTTCACCTCCAAAAACACAACTCGTTAAGTATACACACAAAGAAGACCGCAGACAGAACATAGTCTAGGTGGCCAAAGACTGCAAACCTCACTCAAGGAAAAGGATCTTGGGGTGAGTATAATACCAAGCACATCTCCTGAGGCGCACATCAACTAGATAACTGGTGCAGCATATGGGCGCCTGGCAAACCTGAGAATAGCGTTCCGATACCTCAGTAAGGAATCGTTCAAGACTCTGTACACAGTGTACGTAAGGCCCATACAACACCAGTTTGGAACCCACACCTGGTCAAGCACGTCAAGAAATTAGAGAAAGTGCAAAGGTTTGTAACAAGACTAGTCCCAGAGCTAAGGGGAATGTCCTACGAAGAAAGGTTAAGAGAAATCGGCCTGACGACACTGGAGGACAGGAGAGTTAGGGGAGACATGATAACGATATACAAAATACTACGAGGAATTGACAAGGTGGACAGAGACAGAATGTTAAAGAGATGGGAAACAGAAAAAGGAATCACAATTGGAAGTTGAGGATTCAGATGAATCAAAGAGATATTAGGAAGTATTTATTTAGTCATAGAGTTGTCAGGAAGAGAGAGAGGACCCAGTGAAGATCAGTGAAGATTTAGGGCCAGGAACTATGAATCGACCCCTGCAGCCACAAATAGGAGAGTACACACACACTCACACATACGCACGTTCACACGCACACACACACAAGCACAACACTTGCACATCAGAGGTGCCTGCCTCAGGGTGGGGGTCCAGTGGACCACACAAGCGGAATGTGACCTAAATATAGACATCCGGTTCCATGGCCGCTGCTACACTATGCTGTAATATATATATATATATATATATATATATATATATATATATATATATATATATATATATATATATATATATATATATATATGCATAATCAACCAGGAGCGTGGGTACTGCTACGAGCTGCCGTGGGGGGGATGGGTCGAAGGGATGAATATTGTTAGTGGGGGGGGGGAGGGTGAGAATGTGGGAGCTGTGGGAAGAGCCGTGACTGTCATGTGCTGCCGTGGATATTAAGGAGGGAAAGGTGGAGGGGAAGGGGTGGAAAGTGCACGGGGCAGGGGAGAAGAGGGAAATGCGAGCGGGCGATGAGGGAAGATGTCTGGGTTCACTAATACTGCTGAACCTGCTACTGGCGATGGAGGAGTGGACGGAGGGAGGGAGTGGAATGGAAAGGGGAAGTGAGGAAGAGGAAGAGAGGAGGAGAGAGAGAAAAAGAGGAGAGAGAGAGAGGAGAGAGAGAGAGAGAGAGAGAGAGAGAGAGGTAGGTGAGCCTGCAGGTAGAAGGGAGGGTAGGGGAGCCCCTGCCAATCCACCTCGCCGCATCAGGTGAACCAAGCCAGGACTCACGCCCTGGCCCTAAACGAGGACTTATGAGGCTCGTCCAACGGGGAACCTGAGTGGATGGCCCTAAGGAAGGACTGGGGATGGCCCTAAGGAAGGACCTGGGGATGGTCCTAAGGAAGGACCTGCGGATGGTCCTAAGGATCAGGTGATGGCCCTACGGATGGACCTGGGGATGGCCCTAGGATGGACCTGGGGATGGCCCTAGGATGGACCTGGGGATGGCCCTAAGGAAGGTCCTGGAGATGGCCCTAAGGAAGGACCTGGGGATGGCACTAAGGAAGGACCTGGGAACGGCCCTAATGAAGGACCTGGGGATGGCCCTAAGGAAGGACCTAGGGATGGCCCTAAGGAAGGACCTGGGGATGGCCTAAATAAGAACCTGTTGATGGTCCTAAGGACCAGGTGATGGCCCTACGGATGGACCTGGGGATGGCCCTAGGATGGGGCTGGGGATGGCCCTAAGGAAGGTCCTGGAGATGGCCCTAAGGAAGGACCTGAGGATGGCACTAAGGAAGGACCTGGGGACGGCCCTAAGGAAGGACCTGGTGATGGTCCTAAGAAGGACCTGGAGATGGTACTAAGGAAGGACCCGAGGATGGCCTTAAGAAAGGACCTGGGGATGGCCTAAGTAGATACTAAGGAGAGGATGACCCTATGGGAAAACCTGGAGATAACTAAGGGGAACCTGGGTGGATTATCTGAAGGAGGGATACCTAGGGGGGGATTGCTCTGAAGGATAATTAGGGGGATTGCTTTAAGGGATATCTAGGGAGGATTGTTGTAAGCCTGGGCCTGGATACAGGTGTACTTGATGGCACTAAAGAAGGAGAAGGAGTTGAAAATGGAATGTATTGTTGGCACTGGTCAAGAATGTGAAGCAATAGGCAGCCAGGTGCTATCCTGGCACCTGTGTCACGGGGGCACCTGGGCCAGGGTGGCACCTGGGCCAGGGTGGCACCTGGGCCAGGGTGGCACCTGGGCCAGGGTGGCACCTGGGCCACCAGAGCAATAATGCCAATATACGTCAGACTAGTAGCCACACTTCCCACCATAAGCACTTCTCTCAGACACTTAACTACCTAATTTTTTTCCCTCTTTCCTGGACACATTTTCTCTCCGATATATGAATTTCTCACATGCTAAACATATTTCTCAGTACGTGTATAACTCATATTTTGAGAAGATTCTGCCACTGCATGTATCACCCATCCACTAAATATATATCTTCCTAGTGTATCTATCACTCGCTCCTTGAACATATCACCTAATGCATGTATCACTCAAACTCTGGACATATCTGTTTCTGTTACATTCATCACCCACTCCTGGATATATTCTACCAGTATATGTATCACTCATCCTCTGGACACATCTCTCATCACATGTATCACCCTCTTCATGAGCAAGTAAAAGATATTCCCTGGCCATATCCCTCCAGCACATGTATCACCTGAGTATCCCCTTTACCCAGGATTTGTACGAATCACTAGTTGCTGTATCTTACACATTCCATAGAAGCTGCTGTATCTCTCTCATCCCTCAGGAACTGCTGTATCTCTCTCATCCCTCAGGGACTGCTGTATCTCTCTCATCCCTCAGGGACTGCTGTATATCTCTCATCCCTCAGGGACTGCTGTATCTCTCTCATCCCTCAGGGACTGCTGTATCTCTCTCATCCCTCAGGGACTGCTGTATCTCTCTCATCCCTCAGGGACTGCTGTATCTCTCTCATCCCTCAGGGACTGCTGTATCTCTCTCATCCCTCAGGGACTGCTGTATCTCTCTCATCCCTCAGGGACTGCTGTATCTCTCATCCCTCAGGGACTGCTGTATCTCTCTCATCCCTCAGGGACTGCTGTATCTCTCATCCCTCAGGGACTGCTGTATCTCTCATCCCTCAGGGACTGCTGTATCTCTCTCATCCCTCAGGGACTGCTGTATCCTCTTCCCTCAGGGACTGCTGTATCTCTTCATCCCTCAGGGACTGCTGTATCTCTCTCATCCCTCAGGGACTGCTGTATCTCTCTCATCCCTCAGGGACTGTTGTATCTCATACATACCTCGGGGACTGCTGTATCTCATACATCCCTCGGGGACTGCTGTATCTCATACATCCCTCGGGGACTGCTGTATCTCATACATCCCTCGGGGACTGCTGTATCTCATACATCCCTCGGGGACTGCTGTATCTCATACATCCCTCGGGGACTGCTGTATCTCATGCATCTCTCAGGGACTGTTGTATCTCGCACATCCCACAGGGACTGTTTATGTCATACATCTCTCAGGGGTTGCAGAACATACTTCATCACGGGTTCTTTCTCCTCAGCGCCTTCGTCAGGTTTAAATTCGAACACCTCTCCCTCGATGCTGTTAAATTTACTGTTTAAAGTCATTAGTACTGAACATTTCGAACACTTTGGATATGAAGAAATAAAACACGCTGCTGAAATTAGCTTTTATAAAGTCATTTGATAAAGCTTTTTAGAGAACGAAAAGATTAAGTCACGACATAAAGCCGAACACAGAAACGTCAATCCAGTCTTGATAAAGCTCTACACAGCAGAGAAAAACATCAATCCACGTCTTGATAAAGCTCTACACAGAGAAAAACATCAATCCACGTCTTGATAAAGCTCTACACAGAGAAAAACGTCAATCCACGTCTTTATAAAGCTCTACACAGCAGAGAAAAACATCAATCCACGTCTTGATAAAGCTCTACACAGAGAAAAACGTCAATCCACGTCTTTATAAAGCTCTACACAGCAGAGAAAACATCAATCCACGTCTTGATAAAGCTCTACACAGAGAAAAACGTCAAGCCACATCTTGATTATGCTCTAAAAAAAGCCTCTATAGCGCCGAATTGCTTTTCTTCAGTACTTTCTTCAGTAAGCCACTAGGACCATTTATTGTCGCTCTCTGTAGAGTTTAAACGACTTAATTTTGCACATACACAGACACACAGAGACAGACACACACACACACACACACATACACGACCATACTAGACTAGTAAATAACAGCCGCTTAAACAATTTAAAAAAAGAATAAAAACACTAGTTAAGATACTTATCTAGAAGAGATGAAGAAAATTAGAACTTCAGACCTCGTCTTCGACACTTCCGGCAGGGCTAGGAATTTTTTATGAAAAACAATAACGATAAAAAAAAAAAATGTATAAAAAAAAATTCTATGGGAAGGAGAATAAAACGATCAGTTAGGAGACCAGGTCAGTTGACCAGTCGGTCAGAAGACCAGGTCAGCTGACCAGTTGGTAAGGGGACCAGATCGGCTGACCAGTCAGTCAGGGGACCAGATCGGCTGACCAGGCAGTCGCTGGTGGCCATGTGAGCTGACCTGAAGCCCCTGTCAGCTGACCAGTCAGTCACTGGAGACTATATCAGCTGACCAGTCACTACAGACCATGTTAGCTGACCAGTACGTCAGATAACCACTCTCTAATTAGTCACTAAATGAATAGTCAGCAACTGGAGACCATCTCAACTGACTAAACAGTAACTAATAACCATACCAGCTGAACATTCAGCCACCGTAAACTTAATCATGTCAGCTGACCCGTCAGCCCCGCGCCTGACACTACACACGCCATCACAAAGTTATACATAACAGTAGGCCAAACTCAACAAAACACAACCGCATATCTTTCTTGGCAAATTTCCTCACTAGAAAAATAATTCCGGTGAACACTTGGGCCGCTAACACTGGCAATAGTATTATCATCATAACTTCGTATCACAGGATTCAAGTTTGTTCAAGGACCTTCACAAACATGAAGGGAGCGGAGAGGAGACACGTGCTCTCCTTACCGAGTGGCGTGACCAACTGATGGAAGCAAACTGTGAGACTCCGCCTTACCAACCCGGCCTCACGCAGTTGCCACCAAACACCTCCCTATATCTATATTATTTTCTATTCTGGGTCTACACTTCCGTGTTCTCCGGATTCTATATACGTCCACACAACCTGGAAGACCCCAGACTGGCATGGAACAATTCACATAGCTCTCTCCACGACAGAAATGTTCTTATATCATCGTTGGATACGAAGCTCTGTGTGTCGACCAAACACACAAGTGGTGGACAATGTAGTGGAATATTTGACTTGATTTGTGTCCTCCTTCAAGGTGCAAGCGACAGGCATCCCCCAGCCTTTGCCTAAGGTGTCTCGGGGAACTTACCTGCAGGATAGGAGGTGCACCTGCCCGCAGCACGCCTGCCTGCTGGTTGCCCAGGTGTGCTCTCCACTCACCTGTGGGGGAGATACCTGCATGAATATTAATGAGGTGGCCTCTTTGCATACTCTACCAAGGTAGGAAGGATACGTGTGTGAGAGAGAAGCAGAGGGAAACATGCTGGTAATGCTATATGATTGTGTGCTCATTGCTGAATGTATATTTTACATACTCTCATTCTCTCCATCTTGCACAAACCTACGTGGATTGAGTGGTACAGTTCTGGTCTGACCTATTAAGGCAGTGACTGCTATACCCACTGTAAACTGAAAACTACTACTTTATAAACTAAATATATGTCACACACTGACCCCCACTATACAGGTCTCACACACTGACCCCCACTATACAGGTCTCACACACTGACCCCCACTATACAGGTCTCACACACTGACCCCACTATATAGGTCTCACACGCTAACCCCCACTATACAGGTCTCACAAACTGACCCCCACTATACAGGTCTCACACACTGACCACCACTATACAGGTCTCACACACTGACCCCCACTATACAGGTCTCACAAACTGACCACCACTATACAGGTCTCACAAACTGACCCCCACTATACAGGTCTCACACACTGACCCCCACTATACAGGTCTCACACACTAACCCCACTATATAAGTCTCACACGCTAACCCCACTATACAGGTCTCACACACTGACCCCCACTATACAGGTAATCTCACACACCTGACCCCACTATACAGGTCTCACACACCCCCACTATACAGGCTCACACTCCCCACTCATACCACTGCCACTATACAGGTCTCACACACTAACCCCACTATACAGGTCTCACCACTAACCCCACTATACAGGTCTCACACACTGACCCCCACTATACAGGTCTCACACACTAACCCCACTATACAGGTCTCACACACTAACCCCACTATACAGGTCTCACACACTGACCCCACTATACAGGTCTCACACACTGACCCCACTATACAGGTCTCACACACTAACCCCACTATACAGGTCTCACACACTGACCCCCACTATACAGGTCTCACACACTGACCCCACTATACAGGTCTCACACACTGACCCCACTATACAAGTCTCACAAAGTGACCCCCACTATACAGGTCTCACACACTGACCCCCACTATACAGGTCTCACACACTGACCCACACTATACAGGTCTCACACACTGACCCCCACTATACAGGTCTCACACACTAACCCCACTATACAGGTCTCACACACTAACCCCACTATACAGGTCTCACACACTGACCCCCACTATACAGGTCTCACACACTGACCCCCACTATACAGGTCTCACACACTAACCCCACTATACAGGTCTCACACACTGACCCCACTATACAGGTCTCACCAAACATGACTGGTCACAACTGACGTGGAATATACAGGTCTCACAAACTGACCCCACTATACAGGTCTCACACACTAACCCCACTATACAGGTCTCACACACTGACCCACTATACAGGTCTCACACACTGACCCCCACTATACAGGGTCTCACACACTGACCCCACTATACAGGTCTCACAAGGTGACCCCCACTATACAGGTCTCACACACTGACCCCACTATACAGGTCTCACACACTGACCCCCACTATACAGGTCTCACACACTGACCCCCACTATACAGGTCTCACACACTGACCCCCACTATACAGGTCTCACACACTGACCCCCACTATACAGGTCTCACACACTGACCCCACTATACAGGTCTCACACACTGACCCCACTATACAGGTCTCACACACTAACCCCACTATACAGGTCTCACACACTGACCCCACTATACAGGTCTCACAAACTGACCACCACTATACAGGTCTCACAAACTGACCCCCACTATACAGGTCTCACACACTAACCCCACTATACAGGTCTCACACACTGACCCCACTATACAGGTCTCACACACTGACCCCCACTATACAGGTCTCCACACTGACCCCCACTATACAGGTCTCACAAATGACCCCACTATACAGGTCTCACACACTGACCCCCACTATACAGGTCTCACACACTGACCCCACTATACAGGTCTCACACACTGACCCCCACTATACAGGTCTCACACACTGACCCCCACTATACAGGTCTCACACACTGACCCCCACTATACAGGTCTCACACACTGACCCCCGCGCACTCACTACTGCGGTTCTTCACGGGCCAGATTATTCACCAAGTATACAAATTAAATATTTCCTCTTGAACAGTGTGGAGTCACTAAGACAAATATCCCGGCAAGCCAAAGGTGTTTTTTAGTAAAGTTCGTGGTATCTTTCCTGGTGACACCGTTCCTCTTTTCGCCCTTCCTTGTGGCACCGTTCTTTGTGGCACCGTTCATCGTGCACCGTTCAAGCTTTTTATTGATTTATTTCACTTAGTTATCAAATCACACAACGGTTTTGACTCGGACCATGGCAGGAAAGTCCTGCAACTGGCAGGTCTGGCAGTCTTCTTAGTACCTGGTCACGAGGTTACTAAGTTGTCTTAAGACGCCGGTGAAACACGATGACTGGTGGTTATCACACAGTGAAACACGATGACTGGTGGTTATCACACAGTGAAACACGATGACTCGTGGTTATCACACAGTGAAACACGATGACTGGTGGTTATCACAGTGAAACACGATGACTGGTGGTTATCACAGTGAAACACGATGACTGGTGGTTATCACACAGTGAAATACGATGACTGGTGGTTATCACAGTGAAACACGATGACTGGTGGTTATCACACAGTGAAACACGATGACTGGTGGTTATCACACAGTGAAACACGATGACTGGTGGTTATCACACAGTGAAACACGGTGACTGGTGGTTATCACACAGTGAAACACGATGACTGGTGGTTATCACACAGTGAAACACGATGACTGGTGGTTATCACACAGTGAAACACGATGACTGGTGGTTATCACACAGTGAAACACGATGACTGGTGGTTATCACACAGTGAAACACGATGACTGGTGGTTATCACAGTGAAACACGATGACTGGTGGTTATCACACAGTGAAACACGATGACTGGTGGTTATCACACAGTGAAACACGATGACTGGTGGTTATCACAAGTGAAACACGATGACTGGTGGTTATCACACAGTGAAACACGATGACTGGTGGTTATCACACAGTGAAACACGATGACTGGTGGTTATCACACAGTGAAACACGATGACTGGTGGTTATCACAGTGAAACACATGACTGGTGGTTATCACACAGTGAAACACGATGACTGGTGGTTATCACAGTGAAACACGATGACTGGTGGTTATCACAGTGAAACACGATGACTGGTGGTTATCACACAGTGAAACACGATGACTGGTGGTTATCACACAGTGAAACACGATGACTGGTGGTTATCACACAGTGAAACACGATGACTGGTGGTTATCACACAGTGAAACACGATGACTGGTGGTTATCACACAGTGAAACACGATGACTGGTGGTTATCACACAGTGAAACACGATGACTGGTGGTTATCACACAGTGAAACACGATGACTGGTGGTTATCACAGTGAAACACGATGACTGGTGGTTATCACACAGTGAAACACGATGACTGGTGGTTATCACACAGTGAAACACGATGACTGGTGGTTATCACACAGTGAAACACGATGACTGGTGGTTATCACAGTGAAACACGATGACTGGTGGTTATCACACAGTGAAACACATGACTGGTGGTTATCACAGTGAAACACGATGACTGGTGGTTATCACAGTGAAACACGATGACTGGTGGTTATCACAGTGAAACACGATGACTGGTGGTTATCACAGTGAAACACGATGACTGGTGGTTATCACACAGTGAAACACGATGACTAGTGGTTATCACAGGCAGAATGTGATCACAGAAACACGATGACTGGTGGTTATCACACAGTGAAACACGATGACTGGTGGTTATCACACAGTGAAACACGATGACTGGTGGTTATCACACAGTGAAACACGATGACTGGTGGTTATCACACAGTGAAACACGATGACTGGTGGTTATCACACAGTGAAACACGATGACTGGTGGTTATCACAGTGAAACACGATGACTGGTGGTTATCACACAGTGAAACACGATGACTGGTGGTTATCACAGTGAAACACGATGACTGGTGGTTATCACACAGTGAAACACGATGACTGGTGGTTATCACAGTGAAACACGATGACTGGTGGTTATCACAGTGAAACACGATGACTGGTGGTTATCACACAGTGAAACACGATGACTGGTGGTTATCACAGTGAAACACGATGACTGGTGGTTATCACAGTGAAACACGATGACTGGTGGTTATCACACAGTGAAACACGATGACTGGGTTATCACGTGAAACACGATGACTGGTGGTTATCACAGTGAAACACGATGACTGGTGGTTATCAGTGAAACAGAGACTGGTACACGTGAAACCCGATGACTGGTGGTTATCACAGTGAAACACGATGACTGGTGGTTATCACAGTGAAACACGATGACTGGTGGTTATCACAGTGAAACACGATGACTGGTGGTTACCACAGTGAAACACGATGACTGGTGGTTATCATACAGTGAAACACGATGACTGGTGGTTATCACAGTGAAACACGATGACTGGTGGTTATCACAGTGAAACACGATGACTGGTGGTTATCACAGTGAAACACGATGACTGGTGGTTATCACAGTGAAACACGATGACTGGTGGTTATCACAGTGAAACACGATGACTGGTGGTTACCACAGTGAAACACGATGACTGGTGGTTATCATACAGTGAAACACGATGACTGGTGGTTATCACACAGTGAAACACGATGACTGGTGGTTATCACAGTGAAACACGATGACTGGTGGTTATCACAGTGAAACACGATGACTGGTGGTTATCACACACGTGGAACTTCAACACGTTTCACTCACTGTTGGAGCACATCACCAACAGGTTTCGCTGACTGATGGACTACAACACAATGGCCATCACAGTGGAAATAGTCAATCAATAAAATTTACCAAATTTCACAGATATTTTTTACCTGCTTTGTATTTCACCTGTATCCCCCCCCCCCCCGTCTTCAGTATGCAAATTAGTTTCTAACCGGGGGTGGAGGGAGGGAGGAAGGGTGGGGTGGAGGGAGGGAGGGAAGAAGGGTGGGGTGGAGGGAGGGAGGAAGGGTGGGGTGGAGGGAGGGAGGGAAGAAGGGTGGGGTGGAGGGAGGGAGGAAGGGTGGGGTGGAGGGAGGTAGGAAGGGTGGGGGTGGAGGGAGGGAGGAAGGGTGGGGTGGAGGGAGGGAGGAAGGGTGGGGTGGAGGGAGGGAGGAAGGGTGGGGGTGGAGGGAGGAAGGGTGGGGGTGGAGGGGGGGTATTGGGGCGGGGAGGAGGGAGGGTTTTTGGTGAAGGGAGGCAGGGTGGGGGCGACGTGGAGAAGGAGTCTTACTGACCCTTCAGGTAGAGGCAGGAGGTCGTGTTCAGTCTTCAGGTAGAAAGGGAAAGGTCGTATTTATCCTTCAGAGAGAGGATGGTGAGATTGTATTGATCCTTCAGAGAGGATGCGATTGTATTGATCCTTCAGAGAGGGTGAGATTGTATTGATCCTTCAGAGAGCGTGAGATTGTATTGACTCTTCAGGTAGAGAGGGGAGATTGTATTGATCCTTCAGGTAGAGAGGGGAGATTATATTGATCCTTCAGGTAGAGAGAGGGGAGATTATACTGATCCTTCAGGTAGAGAGTTGAGATTATATTGATCCTTCAGGTAGAGAGGGGAGATTATACTGATCCTTCAAGTAGAGAGGGCGAAATTATATTGATCCTTCAGGTAGAGAGTGGAGATTATATTGATCATTCAGGTAGAGAGGGGAGATTATATTGATCCTTCAGGTAGATAGGGGAGATTATACTGATCCTTCAGGTAGAGAGAGGGAAGATTATATTGATCCTTCAGGTAGAGAGAGGGGAAGATTATATTGATCCTTCAGGTAGAGAGTTGAGATTGTATTGATCCTTCAGGTAGAGAGGGCGAGATTATATTGATCCTTCAGGTAGAGCAGGGAGATTATATTAATCCTTCAGGTAGAGAGGGGAGATTGATCCTTCAGGTAGAGAGGGGGAGATTATATTGATCCTTCAGGTAGAGAGGGGGAGATTATATTGATCCTTCAGGTAGAGAGGGGAGATTATATTGATCCTTCAGGTAGAGAGAGGGAGATTATATTGATCCTTCAGGTAGAGAGGGAGATTATATTGATCCTTCAGGTAGAGAGAGGAGATTATATTGATCCTTTAGGTAGAGGGGGAGAGATCTATACTGATCCTTCAGGTAGAGAGGGGTAGATGTATATGATCCTTCAGGTAGAGAGGGAGATTATATTGATCCTTCAGGTAGAGGGGAGATTATATTGATCCTTCAGGTAGAGGGGAGATATATTGATCCTTCAATATAGAGGGGAGATTTATTGATCCTTCAGGTAGAGGGGAGATTGTATTGATCCTTTAGGTAGAGAGGGAGATTATATTGATCCTTCAGGTAGAGAGGGGAGATTATATGATCCTTCAGGTAGAGAGGGAGATTATATTGATCCTTCAGGTAGAGAGGGGAGATTGTATTGATCCTTCAGGTAGAGAGGGGAGATTATATTGATCCTTCAGGTAGAGAGAGGGAGATTGTATTGATCCTTCAGGTAGAGAGGGGAGATTATATTGATCCTTCAGGTAGAGAGGGGGAGATTATATTGATCCTTCAGGTAGAGAGGGGGAGATTATATTGATCCTTCAGGTAGAGAGGGGAGATTATATTGATCCTTCAGGTAGAGAGGGGAGATTATATTGATCCTTCAGGTAGAGAGGGGGAGATTATATTGATCCTTCAGGTAGAGAGGGGGAGATTGTATTGATCCTTCAGGTAGCGAGGGAAAAGGTCATGATGATCCTTCAGGTAGAGAGGAAAAAGGTCATGATGATCCTTCAGGCAGAGAGGGAAAAAGTTCGTACTGATCCTTCAGGCAGCAAAAGGGAAAAAAAAGGTCGTAATAATCTGTGAGGTGGAGAAGGATGAGAAGAGGAAAAAGTAGAGAGATGAGAAAAAGAAGGTAGAGAGAGATGAGAAGAAAAGGGGGAAGAGAGACATAAGAAAAAAAAGGCAGAGAGAGATGATGAGGAAAAAGTCGTATCATACCTACCAGTAATAAAAATCTTTCATCAATTTTTAAATTTTTTTTTTTGCTTAATTATTTCTCGTATTTTTTTTTTTTAGAATCCAAGTTACATTATTCAATTTGCAATGCTTATTTATTGGGTTGAAAATTTTACTCTGCATTTCTTTACTAAAAAATCCTAATAACTTTAATAGCATTATCCTTCATTGCATACTAGAATATATTAAATAAACAGTTACATCTACTGACTTTGTATCATCTAATACACATCTGATTGTTATTATTATTATTATTATTATTATTATTATTATTATTATTATTATTATTATTATTATTATTATTACCACAAAGTAAAATTAGAAAGTGTAACAGTCAGGAATTATCACCTCGATCTTAATTACACTGAACCATTAACCTTAAAAGATTCATTATTTATATATTAATTGTTTCTCGGTTCAAGTAAACTTATTACTTCTTATGCATAATAATGATGATGATGATAATAATAATAATAATAATAATAATAATAATAATAATAATAATAATAATAATAATAATAATAATAATAATAATGGGTTACTAGTTCGGATTTTGTCAGCCATATTGGACGTTAGGTTGTAATGAAAAACTAAAACACATACCGTGGTTGTTTTTTTAGATTGTTTTACACACTACGACGTTTAATGTTTCTTGTGCTCCTGAGTATAATAACCGACAAGGTGATGAACCAACTGGCATTCTGCAGCCTCCCCTGGACAGGACTTCGTTCCTGGCGAATATTAAGTAAGCAAGCAGTCTCCCCAAGGATTCACACACACCAAAAAGAAAATACATTTCTGTCATGAGACGTAAACTCAGAGAACCAACAGAATACAGGAGTCTGGGGAGCGAGAATTTCACAGCAGCTAGAACTACGTTATCTAATATCATTAAATATGTACATTAAACGTTGTTAACAAGTGAACAAGTTTAGTGGCGCCAGCCAGCCAGCCTTGCAGGTACACTGACCACTTACTACACTCCCATCGCACTTCAACAACAGCCCAGGCCTTCAAGTGTTCACCTGACAGTGTATGTGAATAATGCATCTGTAAAATAGTTAAACTATATTCTGATTAAACTATTTACAAGCCTGATTATAGTACAAGATTATTAGGAATGAAAACAACATGAAAACTGAAAATATATATTGGGAATTACACGTGTTTTATATAAAGCATTTAAATGTTAATAGGTCTGCAAATATATATGTAATACAACCTGTTACTACTTTAAGTTCATAAATATTTGAAACGTTGACTTGTAGCATATTCATTCACGTTAGTTATGATGCAGTACTTGCCACTGACGAAGGCTTGTTACCTTCTCTGCAACAAAGTACTGGTGTGCAACAAAGTACTGGTGTGCAACAAAGTACTGGTGTGCAACAAAGTACTGGTGTGCAACAAAGTACTGGTGTGCAACAAAGTACTGGTGTGCAACAAAGTACTGGTGTCAACAAGACTGTGTCGCAAAAGTACTTTGCAAAATTGTGCAAAAAGTACTGGTGTCAACAAAACTTGCGACTTTAAAATTTCAGATAAAACTGGTCATCAAGTTATATCATAATACATGTGGTATGAAATCGAGATGTGATTCATGTTTACATTTGACAACGTCGTGCAACAGGGCAGCTTGCAACACGTGCACATCATTCTTCTACCATCTTTGCGGACATCTTTCACAATGTTCACCTCGACTGACAGTACTAAACGCGGTGCTTGAACACTTTTCGAAAACATGATTCATCACACACTTGAAATCGTCAGAGCTTATCGCACACATTGATCAATACTAGCTGACACGGCATGACGTCCTATGTGTCAGACAAGTGTGCAATCAATCTAGAGTCTGAATGGAGAACGTCCTTAGTGGCGACCTCACTTCAGTCTCTCGAGACTACGGGATGTCAACGATCACACGATTTAAACCATGTGATTGCAAAGACCTCAATACAACTGCAAGAAACTCCTTTCGTCTGCCTTAAATATTCTGATGGAGAGGAAGCCTAGACACAGGGGTCAACCCACAGTCACTAAAAATAACGAATATAGCCACACTCCACAAAAGTGGACTTAAGCAATAGCAAAGAATTATAAACCGATAGCACTAACGTCCGGCATCGTAAAAAAATTCAAACGGTGCTAAGAAGCAAGCTCGCCAACCACATGCACACCCAACAACTGCACAGCTCAGGACAGTATGGGTTGCACCACTATCACATGGTCTTGGATGCAGTGGAGGAAAAACGGAATGTAAATATAGTATACACAGGCCCTGCAAAAGCCTCCGACAAGTGTGATCATGGTGTAAGAGCACACGAAATGCGTTGATAAAGAAATAACGAGAAAGTGGGTAGATGGATCTTTAACTTCCTAACCGATAGAACACAAAGAGTAACAGTATACAGAGTCAAGTCAGAGACGGCTAGAGTGAAAATCTGTTACATAAGCTGACAGTTCTCACTCTCATCCTTTTCTTCCTCATCATATCTGACGTAGACAGATGTGTAACCTATAGCACTGTGTTTTCTGTTGCTGACGATACTAGAATTTTCATGAGAATGTCATCCACTGAGGACACTGCAAATCTCCCAGCGGATATAAACCAAGTCTTAGACCAGTGGGCCACAGAAAATAATGACAATTTTTTATGGAAAACGTGAGGAAATATAGGTTAGATCGGAGTATAACATAAATTCTAACCACACAAGATAGCAAAAAACTAATGTGAAGGACCTGGAAGTAATAATGTCAGAGGATCTCACTTTCAAATATCACATCAATGTCAATACTACATTGCTAGGAAAATTACAGGATGGATAATAAGAACCTTCAAAACTAGTGATAACAAGCCAATGAGGATCTTTGTTGTGTCATTTGTTTTCTCTAGGCTGGAATACTGCTGTACATAACGGAGAATATACAGAGAACTTTCACCGCACCTATAAAATTTGAGACTAGTCCCAAATCTGCACACAGAAATCCCTCCTACGAAAACAAGACTTGCTAGGCGGTGCAATATACCCTCAATGAAAAGCAAGGGTAAGGTGACTACGCTAAAGATAACACGATAAGTGTCAGGGCCCAAGACTGTTCAACTGCCTCCCAGAATACATGAGGAAATTACCTAGACCCCTGGCAGTCTTCAAGGAGCTGGACAGATACTTAAAGCCAGTACCTGACTAGTCGGGCTGGGGTTTGTACATTAGACTGCTTGCGGCCGCCGGTAACAGCTTGGTTGATCAGGCCCTGATCCACCGTGAGGCCTGGTCATGGACTGGGTCGCGAGGCGTTGACCCCAGGAACACCCTCCAGGTAGACCTAAACGATCCGCACGCCCACGAACACCCACGTTACTGAATATTTTAAAACACAGAGAGCGAGACACAACCTTGACCACCCTCCCACACATTCTAACTCCCACGTTTGTCTCCTACACACCCTCCCTCCCACACGCACTCCTCCCCCTCAGTAACAGTAACAGCAGCTCAATGCTCCGTGTTTACACCGCAAACAGACAAAGAATAAGCTGATGATGATGAAGGTGGAGAAGTAACAGATGGAAAAGAAAAAAAAAGAGGTAATGGAGATATGTATGAAAGGGAAACGCATGGTGGAGAAGCAGATAGTAAAGGATAGACATGGGATGAACAAATGTTGATAGACAGTGTTGTCTGGGTTATAGCAAACAAGGTAAAAGAGAGAAAAAAGAGGAAGAAAAAGAAGATAATGATAATGACGAAGAAGAAAAAGAAAAAGAAGAAGAAATTTCGGTAGAGAGGGACAGGTGCTGCCACTGAGCTGCGAGGTTCCTGACAACACGTCAACATATGTGGTGAACAAGAGAGTCAGAATTAGTGATCAAAATCTATAAAGTAACGGCAATGAACAACACAAGAACAGCCTTGAAGTTTGATTAACTGGTTGTGCATATTGCAAATTAATCAACAATCTTAAAAAAAAAAAAAAACAGATTCTGCTCAACAGACTCGAAAGAGAATTTCGAAAAATGCAAAAAAGGCCAATAAGATTACGAACAGTGAATGAAACCAAGATTATTATTTCCACGAGAAGGAGGAGGTGCCAAACCCGTAGGGATCACATGGCACCTGGGAAATGGGAAGTGAATAAAAAGAATAAAAGGATCAAGAGCCCTTCACCGATATTAGGGCACCCCTTCCTTCCCCCTTGAAGGGCAGAGGTACAGAAACAAGTAGCCAGAATATACTGCTTACAAATAATCATCATAATATTTAAATGTAATTGTAAGAGCAGTAACGTCAGGATCAGGCAGTGGTGTAAACATTACCAGGAAATGAAGTCGGCAGTAGATCGCTGCAGCCGACACTCATAGTCCTGTAACCTGTCTGAACAGGTGCCCGACTTGCGGCAGCAGCGGCACTGGAAGCAGCGGCAGTAACGGCGATGTTAACGACAGTGATCCCGGCGGTATGCAGTTGCAATAGTGGCAGCGGCCCTTACGGCAGCAGCGGTAACGAGACAGCGGTGGTAGCGGCAGCGATTGCAGTGGTGAAAGTAGCGGTGGCAGCGACGTCAGCGGCAGCGGCAGTGATGGCAGTGACTCCTGTGGAGGTAGCAACGGCAGCGGCAGCAGCGGCACCGTCTAGTGGTCTAGACAGTTAATTTCAAGCTTTATTTAATTAGAATCAAGGCTCCACCCCGGGTCAGTACATTTACTCGCACAACCTTTCCATAAAATACAAAAATAAATGATTTAGGAAAAATATTTCTTTCACATTGAAGCGTGTGTGTGTGTGTGTGTGTGTGTGTGTGTGTGTGTGTGTGTGTGTGTGTGTAAGAGAGAGAAATAGAGAGAGAGAGAGAGAGAGAGGAGGGAAGGTAACAGAGGGTTAATGAGCACCTTAAGTGACAAGATACAGCACTAACCAAATTTACACTACAGCTACTAATTTTTTTTCCTTTTCTTGCCAATAGTTCTTCTTTGTATCATACCACTCATTCTTTTCTCTTCCCTCCTGTCACTCATCTTCCTTCTCCAACTGTTGTTGTTGTTCGTCTTTCTCTTCCTTCCTCCCTCCCCCTTCTCTCCTCCGTTTGCTGGCACCTCCTTCACGAACAATTCTAAATTTTTTTTCTAACTCGTATGTATGATACAACACTCACGCCTCCGACGTCTTCCATACACACACACACACACACACACACACACACATCACACACACACACACACACACACAACACACACACACACACACACACACACACACACACACACATACACACACACACACACATACACACACACACACACACACACACACACACACACACACACACATCACACACATCACACACACACACACACACACACACACACACACACACACACACACACACACACACACACACACACACACACACACACACACACGCACAGAGACCTGACGACACTGGAGGACAGGAGAGATAGGGGGGACATGATGACGACATATAAGATACTGAGAGGAATTGACAAGGTGGACAAAGACAGGATGTTCCAGAGATGGGACACAGCAACAAGGGGTCACAGTTGGAAGTTGAAGACTCAGATGAATCACAGAGATGTTAGGAAGTATTTCTTCAGTCACAGGGTGGTCGGGAAGTGGAATAGTTTGGGAAGCGATGTAGTGGAGGCAGGTTCCATACATAGCTTTAAGAAGAGGTATGATAAAGCTCATGGCGCAGGGAGTGAGACCCGGTAGCGGCCAGTGAAGAGGCGGAGCCAGGAGCTGTGAATCGACCCCTGCAACCACAACTAGGAGAGTACAACTAGGTGAGTACAGAGAGCAATGGTGAACACACTGACTGAGGTGGCAAGGAGCAGAGCAAAGTTACTGGTTATGGGCGATTTCAACCACAGGGAGATCGACTGGGAAAACCTGGAGCCACATGGGGGTCCCGAAACATGGAGAGCCAAGATGATGGATGTGGTACTGGAAAACCTCATGCATCAACATGTCAGGGATACTACCAGAGAGAGAGGGGAGGATGAACAAGAGAGACTTGACCTCGTGTTCAACCTGAGCAGTTCAAACTGAGGACATCACATATGAGAGGCCCCTGGGAGCCAGTGACCACGTGGTTCTGAACTTTGAGTACATAGTAGAGTTACAAGTGGAGAGGGTAATAGGAGTTGAATGGTAAAAGCCGAACTATAAAAGGGGAGACTACACTAGTATGAGGAACTTCCTGCAGAAGGTTCAGTGGGACAGAGAAATGGTAGGAAAGTCAGTAAACGAAATGATGGAATATGTAACAACAAAATGCAAGGAGGCAGAGGAAAGGTTTGTTCCCAAGGACAACAGAAATAATGGGAAGAGCAGAACGAGCCCCTGGTTTACCCAAAGGTGTAGGGAGGCAAAGACTAAGTGCACTAGAGAATGGAAAAAGTACAGAAGGCAAAGGACAAAGAAAAAGAGCCAGAAACGAGTATGCACAGTTAAGGAGGGAGGCCGAGCGACAGTACGAAAACGACATAGCATCGAAAGTCAAGTCTGACCCGAAACTGATGTATAGCCACATTAGGAAGAAGACAACAGTCAAAGACCAGGTGATCAGGCTGAGGAAAGAAGGTGGGGAACTCACAAGAAATGATCAAGAGGTATGTGAGGAGCTCAACACAAGATTTAAGGAGGTATTTACAGTGGAGACAGAAAGTACTCTGGGAAGACAGAACAGAGCGGACACCGACAAGGAATATACCAACAAGTGTTGGATGACATACACACAACTGAGGAGGAGGTCAAGATGCTCAGTGACCTTGATACCTCAAAGGCGATAGGAACGGACATCTTCCCGTGGGTTCTTAAAGAGGGAGCAGAGATGCTGTGTGTGCCACTAACCACAATCTTCAACACATTCCTTGAAACTGGGCAACTACCTGATGTATGGAAGACGGCAAATGTAGTTCCCATTTTTAAGAAAGGAGACAGAACTGAGGCACTAAACTATAGACCAGTGTCACTGACGTGTATAGTGTGCAAAGTCATGGAGAAGATTATCAGGAGGAGAATGGTGGAGCACCTGGAACGGAACAAGATTATAGACGACAACCAGCACGGATTCATGGAAGGCAAATCCTGTGTCACAAACCTTCTTGAGTTATATGACAAAGTAACAGAAGTAAGACACGAGAGAGAGGGTGGGTTAATTGCATTTTCTTGGACTGCAAGAAGGCCTTCGACACAGTTCCTCACAAGAGATTAGTGCAGAAGCTAGAGGATCAGGCGTGTATAACAGGAAGGGCACTGTAAAGGATCAGAGAATACCTGAGAATACAGTGGGCGCCCGTGACGAGCGGGGTCCCACAGGGGTCAGTCCTAGGTCCAGTGCTATTCTTGGTATTTGTGAATGACATGATGGAAGGGATATACTCAGAAATGTCCCTGTTCGCAGATGATGTGAAGTTAATGAGGAGAATTAAATCAGATGAGGATCAGGCAGGACTACAAAGATACCTGGACAGGCTGGACACCTGGTCCAGCACTGGCTTCTCGAATTTAACCCCACCAAATGCAAAGTCATGAAGATCGGGGACGGGCAAAGAAGACCGCAGACAGAGTATAGGCTAGGTGGCCAAAGACTGCAAACCTCACTCAAGGATAAAGATCTTGGGGTGAGTATGATACTGAGCACGTTTCCGGAAGCACACATCAATCAGATAACTGCTGCAGCATACGGGCGACTGGCAAACTTGAGAATAGCGTTCCGA